>APFE031635197.1:0-10038 GCA_000404065.3 Pinus taeda | reverse complement strand
ATTGTCAATAATTCCACTTTATAAACACAATTATTTTATAAAATTTGTGTATATATTTAACTAATGTTGTGATTTTAAGACATAATCTAGACCTAAAAAAAATTGTCGATAATTCCACTTTATAAACACAATTCTTTTATAAAAATTGTAAAATTTGTGTATATATTTAACTAATGTCATTGTTTGTGTTTTACTCTATCCATCACTGGCAATGTGTTTTATGTCAGGCCTATTTGAAATGTTTTTTTCATGATCAGATCTCATTGGGTGCTCGATCTAGTATGATTTAATTCTCGTAGGTGTCACCTAGATGTTCACTATGTTTCTTTCATGATGAAATCTCATTGGGTGCTCGATCTAGTATGATTTAATTCTCGTAGGTGTCACCTAGACGTTCACTATGTTCACCTTAGGGAAAAGGGGAAAAAATACATATTTCATACTCTTTGGAAGGAATGTCATTCAATAAATCACAATTTGTTTGATCAGGGTAAGTTGGATTAGAATCCAAATCCAAATAGTTTCCTTGAAATTCAATGAACATGCATTTATCTCTTATCCAAAAATCATTAACAATCCCACTTGAATGAAACAAACAATCATTTCTTGAGTGTGCTAGTACATCATCGAACCTACGTAGCCCAAAACGTTACGTAGTTGAAAGCACAAAGCCTCCTCCTTGTCATAATGAATTTGGACCACAATCCTGCTTGTTGCCACTTTCTCTCTCTGAGTGTATTCACCACCCATCTTTATTGGTTTATTTGGGCGAGGGGGCTATCACAGTGTCAATAACACTACCTTATGAAAGTTATCATATGTCACGTGTCACCTATGGAACAATGGAAGTGTCGATTAAACTATAGTTTGCACCAGATCTTTAGTGTCTTAACATCACTTAAAAACTCTGAAAGATCGACTCATGAAGAACAACATCTACTGCCACTTATGAAATATTAAATCACTTTTAATACATTGTGGTTGCTGGACTTCAAACTCTCCATCGTGGACCTCCATATTGATTCCATGTTATTATGATTGTGGAGACAATAGGGGGATAGACCATCTTATAGTTTTACTTTGTTGGTAATCTTACATGTCACATAAGATCTCCTTAGTCATACCTGATATATACAAATGCTATGGCATGTCCTGGTCTAGGACATTTGATTTCAGAGTTATGAATATTTTATTGTGAGTGTTACATATAATTTTAAACCAAGATTCAGAATTCAATAAGTCATTTGTTTGTTATGGTCATTTTGTTTTTCTTATCTTATCATAAAAATGTAAATTTTTTTAACATAATTGTGTTATTGAAAGCATTGTTTTTAAAACCAGACCTGTCCACCTAATGAACCAATTTACTGACCGAAACCGATCTAACCGGGACTGGTTTGGTCTAAACGAACAGGTTTTAGAAAAATAGATTAAATAATTTATTTTCAATGAAAAAACTATTTTTAAGATTTAAAACCATGGTTCCAAGCCAATAGAGACAAATATGCAAAGATTGCTCATTTATATACCATGTAAAGGTGAATATATCAAAATGGCACTGAGTGCAATACATATCATCGACAAAATACATAAGCAATGAGGCTCTAAGTGGCCTCTAGAGTGCAAAAACAAAGCCTACAAACTATAGGGCCAGTGGCCTACTACAAGACTCAAGTCTACATATATGATAATAGTGATCAACATTATCACTTGAAACTTCTCATGAGTCATCATGATCAAACTCAGTTGGTTGAGTCTCGACTCCCAAACTTTGCAGTCACAAACTTCTCTATTGGTTCAGTGACTTGAGTCTACAACTTCTGAACGTATTCTGCCCTAATATGCCCTATTATTTCATTTGGTGCTCCACATGGATTTACATGGCCTCCTATCCCAACCAAGTGTTGCTTGAACCTGTTAATACCCCCTCCTTCAATGGATTTTTGGCAATATTGCAGATCATTTTGCCATCAATCATATCACAATGAGCCCATGCAGTATCTCTGGGTTTTGGAGGCATGATGACTACTACTTAGCTTAAACTCTGTTGTTCCACTATAGCAAAAACTCAACACTCTCCAAGCTCCCAAGCAAATTCACAAACACTCCAAATGAGATGTGTGAGACAAATGAGAGGGAGAAGGGCCTCTTAAAGGCTTGGAGAGGGTGTTTTTGGAGGGAAAGCACCCTTAGTTTCCCTCCAAAACCCCTAAAACCCTGTCAAAAAGTCGCTTTTTGGGCTCACGCTGGGCGTGCCTCCTAACCGGCCGGTTCCGTCTTAAACCCGCCGGCTAGGACAGGTTAGCTGCAAAATTTGGTGAAGTCACCCCTCTGACCGAGTTTTTTGGCGGGTTTCAACCGGTGGGCCTGCTAACCGGCCGGTTAGACCGGTAACCGGTTAGCTGGGCCAGTTTTGAAAACTATGATTGAAAGGTAATTTTTTAATAAAACCTTTATTGGTAAAGGGTTAATTTATTTTAAAAGCATCACTCTTGAAGGGAAAAATTTTAAACAACGGTTTTTGAAAGGTATATGACGGGTAAAGAGAAATCGAAATTCCAACCCTGCTTGATAGCATTGTATAAGACCGATCCATACAAGAATGGGCCGATTTAGTACCGAACCAGCCAAAAACCGTATGGTTCACCGGACCAAAACAATTTTGCCCTCCAACTAGTTGAACTGGCCAGTTCTTACTGGTTTGGTCTGGTTCTGATAATATTGTTACATTAGACTACTTTCAAGACAGTCAAAATGCAGCATGCACTTTATATCTCAAACATCTTATAAGGGTACATATAAGAGTAGCTCTTAGATATGCCACTAAAACTCTTATCACAAAGGTATGAATACCTAAATAGGAGAAAAGGAATAAAAACTATGACTATAACACTTCACCCACAGAAAATGTAGAAATATAGGCTGGCATGCAGCAAGGTAACTATAGAAGCACATTAAACATTGTCAACATGAAAGCCAGATCAGGTAAACGATATACTCCCAATTGGATAAAGAAGAAATGAAGGTAAACGATATACTCCCAATTCGATAAAGAAAAAATGAAGGACAGGATGGAAGAAACATGCAAAATATTACTAGACCAAGAAGATCAAGGAACAACTTGGTGTGCGAATGATCCTCTAAGAAACAGTGGAGGACAGGATGGAAGAAACATGCAAAATCTTACTAGACCAAGAAGATCAAGGAACAATTTGATGTGCGAATGATCCTCTCCTTAGAATTACGGTATGTACATGTCATGACAAATTCCTTGTCAGTGTCTTTATGTAGAACTGAGATTCTAGTTGACCATGCCTTTCGATGAACACAATTTCCCTTTGGGTTTTTTGGATAAAGCAAGAGTGAATGAAGAAACACACAAAATCGTACAGGTTATAAGGTTACACCGAGACGACCAAGGAACAATTTGGTGAGGGAATGCTCCTCTCCTTAGAATTATGGTATGTACATGTCACGACAGTTTTTCTGTCAGTGATCTTTACAATGACCACACCTTTTCAGAAACATACTTTCCCTCTAGGTTTTGCTTGACGTTGATTGCAAAGTTGGAGGCCCTGTGTTTGGGCATCCAGGTGGAATGGAGACGAAATTGAACCTGCCTGCCCTTGCTACCAATGTAAAAACGTCGACCGAAAAAAAGGGACCAGTCTCTAAATGATGTCCTCTTCGGTTGAGACACTTAACCATGTCAACTTGTAGATCAATATGATTGCTCCAAGATCTAAGAAGACAGAGATCAAGATAATAGTTGTTTTAGCAGTTACAATTTGGACAGCAGAGTCTAAATATTGAAGTATTTGAAGATGTCTAATAAAAAATTGCATTGTAACCAATACATGTCTTGACACTCATTAGTCCTCATCCTATACTATAACAGGGATGGAACCAGATGTTAAACAATTTCTTATTTATTGCTTGTTGCTAATGCTAACCAAAATTGAACCTGCCTGCCCTTGCTACCAATGTAAAAACGTCAATTGAAAAAAAGGGCCCTGTCTCTAAATGATGTCCTCTTTGATTGAGACGCTTAGCCATGTCAACTTGTAAATCAAGATGATTGCTACAAGATCTAACAAGACATAGATCAAGATAATAATTGTTTTACCTATTACAAATTGGACAGAAGAGCCTAAATATTCAAATATTTGATGATGTCTAATAAGAAAATGCATTGTAAGTAATACATGCCATCAGACTTATTAGTCCTCTTCGTATATTGTAACAGGTACAAAGCACTACCCAATAGATCTAGCATCCGGAAAAGTAACACACGTCACAAATTATTTCACACGGATTCAAGAATCACGCATTCAAAACCATAAGAAAAAAAAAAGCATGCCAAAGCAAGCTGCAAACAAATCTCAGCTTGGGACATAAAATTGCCAGAGGTACCAATCACAAAGAGAATTGGCCTGCCTAATTGGTATGCCAGACAAAATTGAAATTTTATAAAATTTCCAAGGCAAAATAAAGGTCATGCAATTAACAACAATAATAGCCAAACACTTAAACAGCAATTGCTTACAGGAGAAGTAATCCGGTGGGAAACCAACACTACTCGGAGGGGAGGGATCACTGGTGCGTGACTAGAAAGGCCTTGCCAACAAGGGTTTTATATAAAGACACCCTAGGCATTAACCATGATGGCAGACTTCCCGAGTGGGGATGAGAACTAGGAGTTGTTGGAGAAAACTGGTGACCCGTGCATTGGAACTAACGTAGCAGTTGAGGATGATAGAATTTAAAGATGGCACCATAGTTGCACGGTCCTTCTCATTATGCATGCAGTAAATAATGATAAGGGCAAGAATACATGAGCAAATTATCCTTTTAAGAAATGCCATAATAGGATGTAATCAAACCTAAAGATAGCACATGCCACAAATGGTTAGAGTTGAAGGAAGCTGTGGATGCAAGAAAGCCGGTTGAGTAATCTTAGAAACAATATTAATGGCAGGGCTATATTTCTCCTGGCATTCATTATAGAACTCAGGCTGCATTTCAAATCAAAACCATGTGCAGAACATAACTTATGCAATGGGTAAAAAGACAAATGCAATAATAAAAAGGAAAATCTAGGCATTAAATGTAAATGAGATCACTAAATTGATGCAAACAAAAAAGATCCACTACAAAACGAGAGCAGTGAGCGGTCCAAGACATTCATACCTACCCATCCTGAACTTCGTTCTTTGTATGGAATTTCCATGTGGCACCAAATTTGCAAGTTCTCGTCTGGATTATATAAAATTACAATATGATAGGATACGACAAAAACATAAAAAAATCCAGAAATTATATCTTTCTTTATTGGAATTCTCACATTTCAATAAGAATCCTATGATGTCAAATAATAAAATTGGATTTCATTTTGAATGAAGACAACAGATCAATAGCTGATCAATACCTGTCATTCCTGTTGACTAATTCTTGAAGGACACTTATCTTTAATTCTCGTAGATGTTGTTCCCTGGCATTTCACATTAAGCAAACCAAACATTTCAATTTTTATCCCAAATAATATTATAAATATATACTGAGCTATACTATTTCTGAGATCCCAAAGCTATTGGAATCAAAGTTCCCCAAGCCACATCCATTGAAGACTAGAAACGAAAAAACACGGGATTGCAAATCATATGTCTAGTGCAATATATAGTAGACAAATCTGACGGCGTTCACTTCCAGCAAAGACTATATTCACCAACTAGTGGCAGAAGCAAATTTCTGTATATTCTAATCATATTTCCTGTAAGAAGCAAAGCTTAGACTAGTATTGAACATTGGCCATGCAGAGGAAGTTAAACTAATTGGTTTTAACAGCCTGTGACCTGTGAATCCAAATTTCTGTATATTCTAATCATATGTCCTGTAAGAAGCAAAGCTTGGAGCTAGTATTGCACATTAGCCATGCAGAGGAAGTTAAACTAGTTGAACTTAACAGCCTGTGAGAAGTGAATCTACAGTAAGGTTTTGATCATTGTGTACTGCCATTCGAGATTCATATATGCATGCAACTAATTAGGACAGTTAAATCATGACATAGCCAGAGAGTAAAGTCTGCATAGAGTAAGACTGATCAGACCTTTTTGGATAATGTCCGATCTCTGCCATCATACTGTGAATAATGTCCTATCTCTGCCTCATACTCTCATGCTGTTCTTGTAGACTGTTTTGCCACGTAGCCTCTAAAGTACATAGTGTTCATACAGTCAAACTACCTTCAGTGCAATAATACCAAACCTAGTGAAGCAAATCCCCATGTTGCCAGGTCACATTTATTAGAGTGAATCTTAATAAATTACATGACCTCAGGGAAAAGTGATAATTAATGTCAAACTCTCAAACAAAATTAATTACTGAATGCGTTTGACAGCCGATTGATCAACCATCTATTTTAGTTTTTACCTAAAACTAACCATGAACAATTCAGCAATAGTAACTCACCAACTGGTAGAGCAAGCCATGAGTAGACCTAACCCAGTTCATCAATTTTCAAGCATAAAACTGACTTGATAGTATTTTATATGGCTGCCGGCAAGTCTTATACTAATAGGTGCTCTTACAGTAAGTCCATCTGTTTTGCCTACATTAGAAGTTGCGACTATTGGAAGCGATTTGCTAAATACTAACTACGATAAAACGCTTCCTCAGGACCACTTCAGACAGACAATTCAGACAATATAAACTGAAGAAAAGTCTAACACTTCGTATAATATTTTTGAAATCCTTATCAGCCTATTAACAACCTTTGAAACAATGTCATGACTAAGAAAATATCAGATCAATTTGTGACTCACCACTCCTATGATTTGTAACGTCCTCTCCTAATATTAAACAGCTGATGCACTCTTATTGAAATTCCACGTGTACCACTTGATCAACTCAGCCACCATACCTGTTTCAGATAGTGCATTATTACCAAAGTCATCCCTGTACTTCATCAACTGCAATTTACTCCCTTTTACTAAATCTCGCGAGGTGCATTTCAGCAATATCGTTACAGAAGCTTTTATTTACAACTTAATGTCACAACACAAGTATCAAACTTTTTTCAAGATCTCATCCAAAATTCTATTGGCGTTTTGGGGTGTGCCTTCCTTGCATAGTGCGTCCATGATGGTGGCATAAGCAATCATATCAGGCGCATGACCTCTGTCTTTCATCTGTTCGAATAATTTTATTGCCTCCTTCAGGTTACCCACTCTGCAGAGTCCATTCATCAATGTGGTGTATGTGATAATATCAGGGCTCTGACCCTGGCCTTGCATCTCATAGAAGATCTGGTGAGCTTCGTCTATCCTATTATGCTTGCAAAGCCCGTGTATTAATGTACTATAACTAACTAGATCAGGCCTGCAACTTTTGTCTGGCATCTCTCGAGGAAGTTCCCCTGCCTTCTGTAAGATTTACTTTGTGGGTTTTCCTAATTTCTTTAAACCCTAACCAAGATCTACTCCTTTGTAAGAAATTGAAAATAATGCACAGCGGAACTTATTGAAAATAATGCACAGCGGAACTTACTTTCCATCTTCTAAATCTTCTGGTCTTGACTTGAGTTGTTGGCTCTTGAATCCTTCCAAGAGCTTGCAATCATTTTCTCTGGCAATCCTTGATAGAGTATCAAGTCTTCAATGGAGCAGACTAATTTTTATGAGTGATTGCAAGCCTTGGAGACTCAACCCTTTTATAGCAGTCCCAATCCCATGGCAGCCGAAATTTGGCTGTCAATTGACAGCTAAATTTCAGCCCCAATCCTAGGGCAGCCGAAATTTGGCTGTCCATATTTATTACTGCTATTATTTCAATCCATTATAATCGGTCCATTAACAATTATAATTGATTAACATTATTCTATATGTATTTGTATCCAAATCCTTATTTAAATATGTTTAATGCCATGACTTAATTAATCACATTATTTGGCATATTTAATCATTACATAAATGTAATCTTGCTTACAGTATTTGATATCATAATCATAATGCACGCATGTCCAACCTAAATTATTGTAATTAGATGTCTCTAAATCCAACAATCTCCCACATGGACAAGTGCAACCTTTTGATTATATATCCTTAACTTTATTGCATGCAACTTTTCTGTCTTTACTTATTGTATTTCTTAAACAATTCCGTCCATCAATTATGCTAACAAAGGACTTAAGCGGCATTTGTCACATTTATTCGCAACTAAACTGACATAAATCACGCTGCCAACATAACTGAATGACATGAATCTGATTTGGACATATAGTTTAGAAATTACACGCAAGTGTGACTAGACGTGCCTATTTCTAATTGAGTCACCTTTACTTTACTGTATGAGGCCAAAAAATTTAAACTTTAAAGAAAGAAATAATGAAACTGAAACTGAATGCAACTTGTATATATCATCAAAAATGTTTACAATTGCATTACATAGAACATCAAAAACAGAAACTTAAAACACATTCAGACTCCCACATTTTCTAATCATCCTAAACAGATATTACACCCATACAAGCAACATGTTGGTGAAACTTCTTAGGTGGTAATCCTTTAGTAAGAGGATCCGCAATCATGGAGTCTGTACCTATGTGTTTTATACATAATTCATTATTCTGCACTCTCTCTTTTACAACCAAAAACTTAATGTCAATGTACTTCGACTTTGACGAACTTCGGTTGTTGGTTACGTATAACACTGCTGAATTGTTGTCACATAATAATTTGAGTGGTTTCTAAATAGAATCCACAATTTTCAAACTTGTGACGAAGTTCTTCAGCCATACGCCATGATTAGATGCTTCAAAGCATGCAACAAATTCAGCTGCCATAGTGGAGGAGGCTACCAATGACTGTTTAGCGCTCTTCCATGACACAGCACCACCTGCCATCATAAAGATGTATCCTGATGTTGACTTCATGCTGTCGACACATCTTGCAAAATCAGAATCGGTATATCCAATGACCTCGAGCTGTTCCGACCTCCGATACGTGAGCATATAGTCCCTTGTTCTCTTTAGGTATCTCAAAACTCGCTTGGCTGCCTTCCAGTGTTCCATACCTGGGTTACTCAAACATCTCCCTAGCATTCCGGTAATGAACGCAATATCCGGACGCGTGCATACTTGTGCATACATGATGCTACCCATGGCTGAGGCATAGGGAATATCTTTCATGAGGTTTTTATCTAAGTCAGTTTGGGGACATTGTTTCAAACTAAACTTATCTCCTTTTGATATAGGGTATCTCCTGGTTTGCTGTTTTGCATGCCAAATCTTGTTAGAATCTTATCGATATAGTTCCTCTGGGATAACCTCAGAATACCTTGAGATCTATCTCTAAGTATTTCAATCCCTAGAACAAATGATGCATCACCAAGATCTTTCATTTCAAAGTTCTTAAATAAAAATTCTTAGTTTGATGCAACATATCCTTATTGTTACTGGCAAGCAATATGTCATCTACATATAAAACCAAGAAAATAAAATTACTCCCACAGAACCTTAAGTATATACATTCATCTTACTATTGTTAGACTCAAACCAATGGCTAACAACTTGGTGAAAACTTATAAATACCATGTCGAGATGCTGTTTAGCCCATAGATAGATTCTGTTAGTCTGCAAAACCATAGACCCTGCATCACCTGATACAAGTTTCTGGGCTACATCATATAGATCGTTATCATTTCCAATGTCACCATTTGAGAAACGTCGTCTTTAACATCCCATCTGATGAAGTTCTAAAATCATAATGTCTACAAGGCCAAATATAATCCTTAAAGAGTCTTTCGATGAAACTGGAGAGAAGGTCTCTTTATAATCAATGCCTTCTTTCTGTGTGAAACCTTTCGCAACAAGACGTGCCTTGTATTTTTCAACATTGCCTTTAGAATCCTGCTTAGTCTTAAATATCCATTTGCAACCAACGGGTTTCTTGTCTTTAGGCAACGGAACGATATCCCAAACGTCATTGTCATACATAGATTTCATCTCTTCATTCATGGAATTAATCCACATTTGAGAGTTAG
>APFE031635191.1:330459-349394 GCA_000404065.3 Pinus taeda | reverse complement strand
TTAAAGTGACTTTCTCTCTTTTTGAAGTTTGACATGAAGAGAAAAGGTTTGAGGCTTGACAAGGAGGACAAAATGGCTATTTAACTGCAGATAGCCATGGTGACAAATTTCAGTGTAACACTCGAGGAAAAACATGTTCTCAAATGTATTATACAAAACTTTGCCTGTTGGCAGTGATTTTATTGTTGAAGTGCTAGCTTGTTCTTTAGCCAACTACCTGCGTTTGTTATCATAGTCTTGTTGTGTCATAAGTTTGTCGTTAATCACCAATGGACTGGGAAATCCTTTCTCCCTCAAAATTTGGAACTTAGCCATGAATATATCAATGGCTAGCTTCATGTTCTAGCACTTTTCCTCCAAGTTTAGCATTAGGTTTCTCTTGGAAAGGACCTTCCTTATTTCCAAAATGGTTTTAGTTCTGTCTTCTATATCCATCTCATGAAGCTCATACCTGTTTTTGTTGTTAAGGAAGTGGATGAGTCTATCAGAATCCTCAGGCATGTCTCCAAATTCCTCCTTGACTTTTTGGATAGCTTATGTAGCTACCTTTATCAATTATGTCTGCTCAAAAATAACTTGAATAGATGGGAAAATATCATTGGCAGAGTCAATGATATTGGCCCATAAAAATTCCTTGGCTTGTCCAAGGGGTTTCTCTAATGTCAAATATTTTTCCTTAGCTTTGACTTTTTCACTCATTCTATTAGCCTTTTGTGCCTCTTCCTTTTGCATAATTTGGGCAGTTTGTAGTCAGTTTCTAAACTTGCCACCTTTTCTCTTAGTTTGTTCATTTCTGTAGCCTGGATTGACATTTCATTCATGGCTCTGATTAATATTTCTGCCTCTTCTCTTGATGTATCTGTTGTTGTAGACTCTGTTGTAATTGCCAATGATGTGGCAGGTGGAGCTGACGATGCTAGTGAAGCTGCCAGTTTGGAAGGGACTACTGTAGATACTGTAGGGATGACATTTGTAGAAGTTGTGGAAATGTCAGTTTGTTTTAATTGGATCAAGTTATCCAACTATTTCTCTACCTCTCTTAGTTGATCATTGAGTCGTAGGACCAAGTCCATCAACTCCTCATGCTTGTTCTGGGTCTCCAAAACTTCAAGTGTTTGAGGATGTTGCAGCTGGGGTATTTTTAATTGCTTCTTAAGTGCAGCAATATCATCATTTTTCTTCTTTATGAGTTGCTCTATAGCTTTAATATCCCTAGGGATCATGTCCCAACTCAATAACTAAGTCTTCCAAAGACTTAATCCTGGTATCCTTGGCCTGTGAGGAGGCCTTCTCTAACTGATATTGAGCTGAGATATTGGTCAATGAACTTTGTAGTTTTTGGGCAGCTATGGCTTTACCCATGAGGGTGGAGTATATCATCTCTCTAGCCTATTTATGAAATTATATTTGGTCAATGGGATGAATATCCCTGGCCAACACCTCAAAATCAATATTTTTGAAATCTACCGATGTCTTTGGTTGTTACACAGTGGGCTTTACAAAATACATTTGTAGTTTTCCCTCATTGATGTCAAAAGTTGACATCAACCTGGTCTGGTTCATGGGTCAGTTTGAGATACTGAGCATAAGTATGTGCCTTCAGTTTTTCATTCCTCATATTGATTTCTTTATATCTATCATTTCTATCTTTTTCCTTATCAGCAGGCCTGCTAGATGAGGACACTTCTAAACTTATCTTCCTTTCAAAAATCTGGGTTTGTGGTGTGGAAGGCTCTTGTGTTACCCAGATGGAGTTGTGCCCCTGCTTATGTCAAACTCAGTGTTGATTACCTGTGTTGAGCCTTCTATATCTTCCTATTCAGAAATAGGATTGAGCCTTTTCCTTTTGTTGTGATTGGTTTCACATTGTACATTATATGTATGCATGTCGAAAGTGGACGCTCCCTCTCTGTTTCTTTTGGGATTTCCTTCTTCATTTTGGGGAGTCTGCATGATGGGAGGGGTGCTCATTGTGGCTTCTTGTTGTTTAGGTACCTATAGAAATGAGCTCTCATCAAGATTCCTTTCTAAATCAATCAGGATATTCTCAATATCTACGTTTGTACTATCCCTATATATAAGAGTGTTCTCCAACCACTTAAATTGATTGGCATATGCTTCTATCTCAGGTATGGGGTGATGAATGTAAGGCCCCAATTTCACCTTTTGTCTAAGTCTAGTCATGAACCCTTGGGGGTCATATCTCCATATGAAACTTTTTTGGAACTTTATTTGTTGCAAAATAAGGTTGGCTTCATGTCCTGCTTCTCTAGAATTACAGATGAAAGGGCTCAACTGACTTTTGACTTTAAACTTGGTTTTCTTTATGGACGAAACAAAATTGACTTCATTTGAGTTCATGATTTGCCTTGAGGTAGTTGGGGAGTTTGTATGGTGCAAGCTGGCAGCCATAAATCCTTATTTCTGTGTGGTTTTGGTAAAGGTAACAATCTCCCACTTTTCATTGTTTGGACAAGTGAAGGACCCTTTTGATCTCTAGACTTATTCTAGGTGGAGGGCTTCCTGTCAGTATAGTCATGACTAGATGAACAAAAGAATATATGAAATCTGAATAGGTATATGGTGATTCAAAGTAATGGAATAGTGGGGTCCAAAAAATGACAGACCTAGGCTAGCCTCTGGTATCAAGCTTCTGGAGAGTGAAAGGAATTCCGTCTGATTGATAATACAGAAATAGGCGGTATAGTACAGATGAGTATTTGAATACTCTTTCATTGCTCATTCTAGTAAGTTGTTCATGCATTCTTTTGGCTATGAACTAGGCATAATCATATATGGTTGTAAGAGGTTGTCCTAGGGTGTAAATGGACATGAAGGCAAGCATAAGCTTGCCAGTGAATTCACTTGTAGTGTATCCAAAAATACATGATATCATAGTCACAATTTGCTTCCCCCTTTTAGAGAAAATAGCACAAACATATGGAGGGGGATCTCTAGGAATTTGCTTTTCTTCTACAATGAAGGTTTGGAACAACTAGGCCAATCTTGATGGACTTAACTTGGCATACTGGTCTAATAGGTCTCCAATTGAGAGTGGGGTTAGGTTTGGTCCTGGTTGCAAATGTAACATCTCATTGATGGATTCAACTGTGATAGTAAACAAAACCTTCTGGTCATGAGACATTATGGCTCTATGGCTAGGGATGTAGCATGCATGACACATATGGACATTTTTTGGGAATATATGCAGTTGGGGAAATTGATATATGGGAAAATTGGATTCCCAAAGACCTTTATCATCTGAATGGTTGAGGTATCTGTCTTTTCTCAAACAATGAATTTTGAGTAGGAGCTCTAATGCACTTGTATCTTTAATTTGGAAATCCTTGTCAGCCAGGGGAAGATGGTCCAAGTCAAAATGTGGAGTTGTAATAGGTCTAACGTTCATGGCGATAGGGATAGCCATAATTCAGTTCTTCTGTATTTGAATTAGGCTCTAGTGGTTTATTCAATATTAATTTTACTTAATGAAAATACTTGACAGGCTGAACGTTTCCAAATTTGAATGGGGAGTGGTATTCATGGTGAAATACCTGGAATTGGGTCAATTGGCTTCAAGTTGATGGTTCATGGCAGCTGCAAAGGTTTGTACAGTTTTGGTATGGATTGAGAGGTTAGTTGGGTTGTCTGTGGCGTCTTCTAGAGCGAATTTGGTGGTTTGTTAGCAAGTTTTCCATTTGCAGGAGTCACAAAGGTTTTCAGAGTTTATAGAGAAAATGAGTGCAAAAGGGAGAAAAGAGGTCTTCGCGGCCTTTTATAGAAAAACAATTACATTTGGTGGGTTCATTTATGAATGAACAGTTGCTGGCTTTTTTGGTTAAGCAAGGAGGCGATATTGGAGGGCCGTCGCACCACTCTTGTGGCACAAGCAGTTTTTAGGAGGGGTCACCCAATCTACTTTAGAGCGCGACACATAGCAATAGGGGGTTCAGGGGAAATCACTTTATTGGGCTAGTAAAGGGAGGTGATTGGGTTCAACCGATATGGTTGTAGGCCATCGGATGAGAAGGATGATGATCAAATGGGAGTCGGGTAAGGGAATTGCATGGGGGATAAAGCAAAGGCTTTTAGGGGGGCCCATAGCTTTAACATTCGACGGTATGGGATTAGTTTAGCATTTAATCATTGGATTAGTAGATCGGGAGCTGCGTAATGACAGGATTAGGCGATCAAGTGGGGTTAAATGCAGGGATTAATAAATTTTGTCGGGATATGGGATAAAGTGTATAGTCTATAACTGAACTAGGGGTTGGGTTATTTATATAAAGGAATTAATTAATACGAGATAATGGAATTTTGGGGATTATAGAATAAAATTAAAAATTAATATGAAGTGAATAAGCGGAGTGGGTAATATCCCTTAAGCATAATGTAACATGTAATATTTGTGTGCTTTACATATCTTAATACTTAGGATAAAGTTCTTTTGTGGGTTTTTGGAATGAAATATGTTTTAACGTGGGCGGGGTTGCTTTTCCTAGGTAAATGAATTTTTACATTAGGAAAAGGGGTTTTATTAAGCAAATGAGGGAAAATGAAGGGAGATGAATTTCATGAGGGGGATTAGAACACTTTTTGTCAATAAGTCATTAAGCTGAGAGTTAGGTCCCTCCAAAAGTGAGAGAAATGCTCTGATCCTTTTTGACTAAAAGGATTTAAGTACTAGAACATATTTATGGGGAAATTAGTAAGTAAAGGGATGAAATGATTGAGGGGATGTTAATTAAAACAAATTTCAAACCATTGTTCATGCTTTCTTTACTACTCACGCACATTTGAAAGATGTATTTAAACATGTTATAAGTGCTTTTGTGCAATCAACTTGATACTTTTGAAACCTTTCTTCTACTTACCCATTTACTTACCCTACCATTTTTTCTTCACTTTATTTGGGTGGATTTAGGCTAACAAACCCTTATCAATCCTTTTCTTTTACAAAATAGACTATCTAATTCTAACCTTATATCATCCAAGGGCTCAGATTAAACTGATGAGCTCCTTTTATTTTCTCTACCTATCTAATGGTCTACCAAGATTAAACTGTTTGGTCAGATTTTATTCTCTAACTATAAACATAAATTCAAAGCATGAAATAACTAAGTTTAAGCAATTTGATTACCATGGATTGTGGCATGAGTAACAAGTTGCACACAATCATTATTATGCATAAAAGTAAATAGTAGTTGCATTTAGACTTGCACACTTTCATGGTCTCTTTTCTTTTTGGGGTTCATACATTTTCATTTTTTTTTTCCTTTTCTTCTTCTTTTTATACTTGGAATTTTCTTTTAGGACATACCCTCTTTATATTTTTTTTTTTTATATGGAAAACATTTGTAGAAAGCAAAGGTATGTACAATATTACAAATCTTAACCTTAGTCATTCAAAATTATGGCTCCTATTAGTATATGAATCTAACACCATACAACCCTCACAATGAACCAAAATTGGGTCAGGTCCTCATTTCCCAAGCCTTTGAACAAAAGAAGCTTCATTGTATTTTCCATATTGAACCTCGGTGGAGGTGGAGGTGGTACAAGTGAAGTTGGAGGTGATGGCTATGAAGTCAGAGGTGGTGTGGGTGGGGGTGGTATTCATGGGAATCCTTGTCTTATTAATTGAATAGTGCTTCATGGAGAAACCTTCGATATCGATTCTTCGTCCCTTCGCAGAGGTGAAATCAAGGGGTTGTACCTTAGACCCTTATTTCCTTCGTTTCTGTAAATTTTTCTGCTTTACTTAGTCTCAAACATCAAGGTAGTTGCTTAACCTATTTTTTGCACAACAACATTTTAATCCAAGTATTCAAAGATTTTACGTACTTACCTCATGGTCCTTTGAAAAAGCATTGCTCTGCCTCACTATAGTTGACTGAGGTGTCGACCGCGAATTCAATAGAAAATCCTCCTATGACGCGATTGAGCGAATGATCGATAACGCGGGTGATCTTATCCTCCGATGCTTCCAACCTTCGCACTAGCTTTGGGGTCCACACAATAGGACCATCAAGTTTCCATCTTCCTTATCTATCTGCTAGCTTCGCAATCCACTCGTATTCTCAATAGGGAAAGAGCGGGAAAAGATCTCGTGGGTCTCTATATACAGGTACTGGTCCAACCATTGTTCCTTTGTTAGTCACAGGTTTCTATTCACCTGTGCTGTGAATTCGTGGATGTTTCTATCAAACCAGTCTCCAATATCCTTCTTATTTGCATTCCAGTGATATGACATCACACATCTCTTAAGCAAATTCTGGTCCTGACAACGGAACCATTTGTTGGCTTGAGGGGTCCTAACCCAGGTTCAGCATTAGTTAGCCAAACAAATCCCTACATTACTGGCCCTTTTGACATCATCTTGCGGAGCATGGAATGAAGTCTCACTTGAAGCAATGCAGGGGGGATGTTAGAACTACGTTTCTGCATCGAGAGATGGTTGTGATGTTGGTTTATTCTGGCTATACCTGCCTTTGCACAGGTTTCTTATCCCTCTGTTCCACCCTTTAGTACTTTCACGAAAGGGTACAATTGGCTTTCACGTAGCTCTAAGCTGTGGCTTAGGTACTTTCACACTGTTAGGGCAATGAAATGCAATATCTCCCAAACTAGGTTAAGTATCTTACTTATCTTATTAACTGATCTTAGTTAGCTTTGCATAAACAGATGTTCTTACTTGTGTTCACTTAACCAACACATTTACATACTTTTGCGCGTCATATAAGAATTATAAGTGAAATTCAAACCCAACATAACAAGATGCATAAATAGGAAATAAAGACATAGAAATTGTAGAATACTTCTTTTTATTGATAATTGTGGATTATTACAGACTCGACCCACCCTACGCACTCAGCTATGGGGGTCTGTGCACTCAGCTACAGAATTATACCCTAGGCCTCTGTGCACTCAGCTACAGAGCCTCTACATACGCTACGACCCAAACTTAGACTTCTACCTCAGAGCTATCTCTCATACATCATATCTTTTCTTGTTTATATTCTATTCCTTTTTTCTCAAACTAGTTAGATCTTAGCTCTATTTATACAATCCCATGGTCTGTGAACCATGGGTAGATCTTTTACAGCCGACATTACATTTCTAAAATAAGGGAAAACAACCCTATGACTCTTTAACACCTACACACTCTGCGACCACAAAATGTGGAGTCTTTACACTTGGATTACAAAATTTGATCAAAATATGGGCTTTTAGCCCCAAAACTACTCTTGGGGGATCCCGCACCCAACATGATTTCAAAGGAATGTGCATCAGATAGACATCACAGAGCATGGACTACAACGATATCCATAATATATATGTGAATATTCAAAATAGGATGTGAGGACTCATCTTTTCATCTAGCCCTCCTTCTAGCACTAAAATTTTGACAGTGCTAGACCCGCCAACATTCGTGGGATCTCCTCGATATGAAGTCCCAAATATAACTCACACCATTTGGTGTGGGAGTCCCATCTGGTACAATGGCCCAATTTCCATTATCTTAAATATTTTCCTTAGCTCTTACTTGTCATCACATGAGAGGTGCTTACTTTTTCTTCGAACAATGAGGTTCATGCACCTGGTGAGTGCTTAGTGCCGCTTGTGTCAAATTTCTTTCACTGCAGAGGCAGAGGGTGGAAGTGAGTCTCAGGTTTAAAGGGAATACTCCCAACTCTGCTAGAGACACATAACACAATAGGACATGTGCAACCTCCGGTGGAGTAGTCCACATAGATGCGGTAGTCACAAACACAAGGTGAACAAATAGCACATACAACACCCAGTGAAATAGTCCACATGAGTGTGACTGATGTTATAACAAGTTTATGAAAATGAATATGTCAAGTGTCTGGTGGGATATCCCACATAGGTGAGACAACATTAACAACTAATACAACACATTTCCAATAGCATATGTACTGAAATAACATAAATAATTCAACTATCTTAATACAGGTTAAAGCAACATGCATTACAAGCATCCAAAGAATAGTCTTACAAATGAATACAATACACTTGTGAAAACATTCTAGCATGTTAATAGGCTTCTGAATTAAGAAAAGGTTCCAAGATGCATCCATACACCATTACATCACTAACCCCGATAGCGGGGCATTGGAGCCACTGCTCGCTCCTCAAAGAAAATATTATAGACTCTCAAGGCTATGTGGGAGGAGTCAAGCTGAAAAGTATTTTGCACATACAAATGAGGGGTATATATAGCCAAGGGTGAAACTAACCCTTGTGACTATTCGACTTCCCTAATGACTGTTTGACTTACATGACTCTTCAACTTTACATGTGGGTTTCTTTGACTTCCACGTTACATTACATTGATTACAATAGTATGGCCCGTAGTAGTTATGTGGCTGAGATGACTCATGACATGACTCGACACGACAAAGCTAGTATGTTCATGTTGCTAGTGGTGTCCATGTCAAGCTGCAACACTACTTAGTGATGAATGTGCTCTTGGTGTATCACAGCTTCAGCTCTGCATGGATAGGTGTGTGGAGTCTTCGATTGTCTTGGTGTTCACTTGATGTTGCACGTGCATGTCTCTCCTTTTCTTGTACTTGGCATGCTCGATGTGTTTGTCCATTCGCGAACAAGTCTCCTATCATGCGCTCCTTGTTCATTCCATTTGTCGTCGCGTCATGTCTCATTCGTGTGCTTGTATATGCAATCACTCATGACGTGACGACATCAAATCCAGAAATATCCTAGTCTACTATGATGCATTATCTTTCATTTTTGGATGTAGGTGACGAGGAGAGAGGGCAGGGATCTGAAACTGCTTAGAGCACATTTCAGGTCAGGATATAGCCTCCGAGAACTGTCAATGAAAATTGCACAGAGGTCATTAGGACACTAGGATGGGTAGTCCAGATTAGCAGTGACTATCTTCAAGATCTAGATTGGATGGAGGGAAAATCTGTGCAATTTTCTAGGGAGATAGTGCAGGCAGTAGGGGGACACTCGCAGTGAAAACTGTGTATATTTTCCAGGGGGGCTAGTAGCAGGTTGCGGGAGCTTACTGGCCAAAACTGTGCAGAGCTAGGAGGTTGGCCTGCAGGACATCCCTACGTATTTTTTGGGCTGAGTAGGATGCTGGGCAGCTGGGAGACAACCCATGAAAATTGTTCAGTTTTCAGGAGGAGCAACAGGTTGGTTGACGGGGTGACTAGCTGACAAAACTGTGCAAATTTCGAGGATAGTACAATGAGAAGTAGTGGGTATCTGTCCGACATGTCTTCACAATTTATTCAGTCAACAAAGTTGGGCATTCTTGGCAACTTCTGTGCAATGTTTTGGAGGAGTGAGGCCTAGGGTCACTGCGTAGTCAAATTCTTTGGTTGACTAGATGGAGACTTGATAGATTTTCTTGCGGGTAGCGCATATTGAGATGGTGTACTGAGAAACTTTTGCATTGTTCGGAGTGAAAGTTAGTTGGGTTGACTCCAAGATTGCACAGTGTAGACTGTTTGGGAGGCAACCTCAAGCTCTGTGCAAATCTGGGCAGTAATACATGAGCACTGAGGGTTGAGACTGCACAGTGTAGCTCAATGGAGGTATAGTTTTTGGGGTGTGGTCTGGTCAACAAAGTTTCAGCAAAATGACTAAGTGTGTGAGCGAGTGAACTTATGCATGCATGACCTTGCGAACACATACTCAACATGACTCGATGACAAGACACCTTGAACCATCAAGATAACATACACTTAGTGTGATTGATCAACAAGCGCGACACTTGAGATGGACATTCAAACAACTGTGACGACACTTGCGCGACAGTTCCTAAAACATCGTGTGTGAGTGTGATAGATGTTTACATAGTGAGCACAAGTCAAACACAATTTTCAACATCACTAGGACGAGGTCGTAAGCATGACATAGAAATCAACATGTCAAAGATGATAGTTGGTCAAACAAGTGAAAAGGAAGCAAGAAATGTAGAAGGAACACATAAAATGACTTTTCGTGTTTGCGCACATGCATGTTGCAACAATGAAAAGTAGTCCTGCAAACTCAACTAAGAGGTGTACTTTGAAAGGTGTTCTTTACTTACCATACTTACCCTGAAGATGATCATGCATCCAATAGAGTTTGCATGTGGTCTTGATCTTTTCCATTTTGGTTCCTTGGTTCTTCTCCTCAAGTCCTTTGAAGCGATTTTAGCATGTCACATTTTCTTATAGTCACTAAGAGGTAGATCTACGCAATTTCAGCAAACAGTGACTGCTACCGGAAAGAGGCCTTGGGAGGCTCGTCTGCGTAGTTTCTGCATGCAAGACAGATAGGGTAGCTTAGACAAAATTGTGCAATTTTGAGGCACAGGACACTGCTACGAGATGGGGGTCCTAGGAGGACACCTTTGCACAATTTCTGAGTGTCATGTAGTTGAACTTCTCTGCGCGTTTCTAGAGAGCAGTGTTGGCTGCCTAAATTTTCTACACATTTTTGGAGAGTAGTGTTGGCTGGGGTCTTTGCGTGCTACGAGCTTTCAATAGGAAAGGGAGGTTTGGGTCTCTGCGCACTGCAGGGTTTTAGCAGGGAAGGGAAGTTGGGGTCTCTGCACACTGCGGGGTTTAAGCAGGTAAGGGAGGAACCTTGAAGGTTGCAAAAGCAAAGTGCACAGTTCCGGGAAGTTGGATGAGGTTAGGTTTCTGGGGAAAATGGATAAGTGTGAGATCCGTGAAACATATGTAAAAATTGATAGGACTTGATTGTGATCACACGCAGACACTTAGTGACACGACGTAGACCATCCATAATGCATAAGACATACTTTTCTTGATGCAACAACCTTAATGACAAGAGTGCGTGAAGTGAGAATGAAACATGTTTATGTGATGACGACCACTCATATGCACACAATTCCCTTGAATCAAAACAACATTCCCTTTGCATGAAACACAAAAACCCCTATGCCCGAAACTTACACATGCTGCATAAAGAGAGAACACAGAAAACTATTAGGATCAAGGAGGGGAGCTTGAAATCATCAACTTACCAATAAGCAACCAAGGATGATCAATCACAATATCTATGGTAGGCTCTAAAATTAGCATGCGATCCAAAACTTCAGAGGGTGGTTGTAGCCACTACAACATGGAACAAAGAACTTCTAAATATTTAATTTTCATCCTTAAGATTCTTTACTTGCCTTGTAGAACCATTACTATATGGAAAAATATCATCAACAAATAACAAATGAGTTAGAAAAAATGTTATTTCAATCATGATAACAACAATTCACTCATTTCTTCTAGCTTCTTATAGGCCCTCTACTCAAATATTTAGCCACTAATAAGAACAATAGAGTAGAGAAAGAGAACCCTTATCTTAACCCTTTATTAGGCTTAATGAATGTTGAGGTTTATCCATTAATAAGGATTACAAATGACACTATACTAATAGACCCTATTATCCATTTAACCATTAGTAAATTGAAAGCAATTTACAATAGCATTAATCTTACGTATAACCAACTTGGTCTACCATACATCATTGATAAATCCAATTACAAAACAATGGTTGTTTGACCTTTATTTTTATAATATGAATACATTTCTTAAATAACCATATTTCTTTATGAATATTCCTTCCTACTTGAAATTAAATTGCTTATGTGAGATAATAGTTGAAAAAACTTTTAACCCACGAGGCATGTAATAGATAGTGATAATGTGTTCTATTAAGGCACTTTGTGGTGAAAATTCCATTGGCTCGAAATCCCATGGGAGAAAATCAAGACATGTTAAGGGTTGGTGTGGCCTAGGTTGGGTGTAATCCTCGGGTGATTTTCACAGCTTAAATGCCCCTGCCTTCCGACTACTCAAGCCACAGGTTAGGAGTGCTAGTCCTCTTAGGTCTCACATTACCTAACAAACAAAAGGACAAAATAGTTGATTTTTTTTTAAGTTTAATTACCAAGGTTTTAGCAATAATCTTATATACACAATTGCATAAAGAAATGGTCCTAAAGTCATCAATTCACTTTAGCTTCTCTTTATTAGGAATTAAAGTTAAGAAAGTAGAATTTAAGGCTTCTAAAGCATTCCTATTCCTTTGAATGTCTTCTGCCACCCTTAAGAATTCCTCCTCTACAAGCTCGTAGAACCAAATGAAATTTCAACTACTCACATGTTCAACCACACAATTTTATCATTCTTAAAAGAAGCCAATACAATTGAGAGTTTCTCGTTAGAGAAATTCTCGATCA
This sequence comes from Pinus taeda, assembly GCA_000404065.3. Classification (NCBI taxonomy): domain Eukaryota; kingdom Viridiplantae; phylum Streptophyta; class Pinopsida; order Pinales; family Pinaceae; genus Pinus; species Pinus taeda. The sequence continues at coordinate 337,147 of APFE031635191.1, read as the reverse complement.
TTATTGGATTGTCTTATTAATGATAAAACTAGGGAAATACATGGATAACTTTAAAATTTCCACTATATTATCCCTAAAAAAAAAATTACCTTTATCATTATTCATTTCCTATATGGTAATAAAATTACCTCTACCATTTTTTTGTTTCCCATATAGTAATCACTCTTTTTCTATAATTAGGATATTGATGGAAATGTTTTGTAACTTTGACTTGTTTTTCTGACCATGTAGCCGCAACTCCTCATCCTGGATTTTGATTCTCTCAAATATGATAACTTATTGTATTTCTCCTCTAGTACTTTAGCTCATTGCCTGTTTCATCAATAAATACAATTTCTTCATTATTTTCAAATATCTCATATACCTCCCTTTCATTATCATTAAATTTCTTATTTGAATTCCTACGACTTGTTGTTGCCTAACTATGATCGCTTTTGAAACCTTCTTCAAGGAGGCTTGAAATTAATGATTAGAAGACTCTCTAGAGTTTACATAAAAACCTTGCCATTGTTTTTTGACCAACTCTATAAACCCTTCCTCCTCCAAACAAATTGGGCTTAAATTTAAATGGACTTACTAGCTTGTTCTGCTTATTCTTCATTTGAAGAAGAATGGGAGAGTGATATGGGCAACCCCTTGTTTCAATCTAAGACTAAATCTTGTGAACTTAAACAAGAGTATTCTTTGACAAAAAGAACTTGCGCAATCTCTTAGAATTTTCTTCACCATCGAGCCTATTATTCCTCTAAATATGCTTAAGCTTGATTGGAGCATAATCCACTAGGATTCACCCTTCAATTTTGTGTTGGAAGTAATTTCCTAGTTTATCTTATCTAGTAACATTACCCGATCAACTAAAGGTAATGTTTGTATCACCATCTATAATCAATCTATCCATTTATAAACAATTCAAGGAACTCTCATCATTTGGGCCATAACAGTTTATCTAACCCAATTCTTTAAACATAAACTTGATCCATATACCTAAGACAAGAATAGATGAGTTAATCAATGAGATGGGATTCCTCCACCTAGTAAGCACCCCACTAAATAAGCATGTTATACATGAAGCACCCCGACAAATAAGCTGGTTAGATCCATACCAAGAAACCCCCAAAGTTCCTTGTCACCCTAGACATTTTCTCACTTTTTGTATCTCAACATGCACCTGATGGTTTCTCTAACCTCCAAGCCTCCCTTACATTGACCTATACTCGAAATCAATTCCTTATCAAAAGATCCTTCACTAAAACAATTCCTAGGCCTATTTTTTAAGATACATATATTTTCTCTAATCCTTTATTATAATTTTTTTTTATTTTTATTTTAAAAATAAATTGTGATAAGTGAGATATTTATAATGTTTCTTTGTCATACATTGTTCATCTAATCCTCAAAAATATATAAAAAAGTATTTTAATTATCCAATTATTTGAAATCTAAGATGACATATTTTTTTGTCTATAACTTAGAGAAATGTTGTTAAAAATTCTTTAGTGTATTATTTTCATATTTTACCTTCAACCATATTATTTATTTTAAAACTTAACACGTGATGATTTAAAAAAATTAATAGCATTAATTTCAATTTTTTTAATTCATAATTTAAATAAAATTATATATAATATAATATTTTTAATATCAAGTAATTGACATATTATTTTATATATATTATAATATTTTATTAATAAATTAAAAAAATATATACAACTCATGAATGTAATAATTTAATTTTTTAGGCATGGTTTTAATTGTGTTGAATCACTGTTAATTCATTTTAATTATCATGTATCTAAAGAGACTAAAATGTAAATTTTAACATTTAATTCCATGTTATGTATTAATTTGTTTTATATTAAATGATAAAAAATTATATGGAAAAAAATGACCATTCCTTAATATATACAAGTTTTTTATTTTTTGTTTTCATATAATGTTAAGTGACAATATCTCTCTAAAACTATAAAACACCTCAACACAATCAACTATAAATCAAATTTATTATTAACTAATAAAAACAATCTTTCTCTAATTAAATTTAAAAGAAATATAAAATATTATATTTTATAAAGAAATATATTCAATTATTGAAAATTAGTTATTTTTGCAAAATAAAACAAATTAGAATTTATATATTTTAGTAATGAAATGATATTACAATTTATTAAAAATAGTTTATTAATTTTTTGAAAACTAATATTTTCAATTTAAATTTATTTGATTTTCAAACCAGAAACATATATTTGAACACCATACACAGGCATGTAAATGAAAGTGAAGAAAGAAAATTCAACAAATTAACCGAATAAACTCATAAAAGGTGGTTACTTGTGAGCGAGGCAATGACATAGAAAAGAAAGTAAGAGGAAAATAAAACCTCCATGTTGAAGGGGACATAAAGAAGTCATCAAAAACTGGAAAAATTGAGAAGAAACAAGAAAACAAGAAATCAAATTAAAAACAAAACACAATAAACAATAAATCAAATTAAAATGGTTAGTGACGTCCTTTGATCTTAATTTGTTATGATTTATTTAAAACCACAATAAAGAGGGAAAAGATAGTCTCCGTATTGGGCGGGGCGGGAATTTAGTCTCATTACCTTTACTTACACCCCACGCCCATTGGTCTCGTTTTTTCTCAATGATTTCACCACGGCTCCCGCCCGCTCAATATGCAGATTTCTCTTTCGTTTTTTCCATGTTATTACCCCTCTACTTTACAGGAATGTTGTTAATTGTATGTATATTAAAGTATATAAATTAAAAAAAAAATGGCAGAATTTGTTTTTAAAATTATTATTTTTAGTTTTTTTATGTGGAAAAGTTTAAGATAATTTCTTTCTAAATTATCATAATTTTAATCCAGGAAAGTTAATATTGTTATAAATATTGTTATAAATATTTTAAAATTGAAGAGTGCCCAAAAAATATTTAAAAGAAAGTAATTTTTACTTTCAGTTTTTTTATAGTGTTATAAAGATAATAATTTGTTTTTATTTGAGTTTGACCATGTTGATTTTCTTCATTAAATTTGTTACAACAAAGATATATTTTTTATTTACTAAATTATGGTTGATTATCTCTTCATGGTATCTCAATTTTCTCTTATATTCTTATTCTATATCAAATTACATTTTTCTCCTTAAATTTACATGCAATAATACCTTTTAATATTATTACAATATTGTAAATTTATTTCTTCTCTTCATACCCCAATGATTTCAGACCAGACTTGGCATTTTTACATTGGCCTTGTTTAAGCCATAAGGAGTTTTGGTCGGAGTTTGAAGCAACTTCAGGAATACTCTTCTCTTCCATGTTGTCTATCAGGTGAATGCATGAAGATGGGTTACACTTTTGGGCCAAATGTGGCCATCAAATTTCAAACTTTTACTCTTATATTGAATTGAAGCTCTCAAAACTCATACAACGGTTGTGAATTTTGATTCAGAGTAAAAAAACAATTTGTGGAGAATTATGCTGTTTTCCTAATGATTATTTTTGCAAAAAAATTGATTTCTTATAATGTGTCAATTTTCCATTAAATGAAATTGATGCAGGAGCATAAGCTCTTCATTTTTGTTGTGCCATTTAAGCGAGAGAGTCAAACCATTTACCAAGGCAGTTGGTTTCCTAAGATTGATTTCATTCTTTATTTTGTATAAACCAATGCTTTTATGAGAATTATATGGATGTGAGGGATATTGCAATGAAATATTCTCCTTAAGAGATATTTCAAGAATATTGAGTGGGTTTGAGAGAATGAAGGATTGTTCTATTAGTGGTATTCGATTAGTGATATTTCAATTACTGATAGATTGAGGAGCTAAAAAGTCCTAAGCCAGAGGGTCTAGTTGAGGTTTTTGTGGATCTAAGAGAGATTCTTGGATCTGAAACTAATTTAGTTTCAATCATGTATAAAATTATTTCATGTAAAATATGAGGGAAGGAAGAGAGTGAGTGTGATTGAGAATAGACCAACAAGAGGTTGTGGAAGTCTAAATCAGTTTCAATGCCAAGAAGGTCAAAGAAATGAAAATCAAGCCACATGAGAAGACAAAAAAAAAAATCTTTTTCTTAGTAGAAATGTATGTACAAAATATTAAGGGATAGAATTCATTATGTTATTAATTGTCTTCATATTATGACGACTTCAATTTTATCAATTTTAAGTTATTAATTTTCATATTACATATATATATATAATATATATATAAATTAATAAATAGTTATTAAGATATTAAAGTTATACCCCAAACATATTATATTTTAAGATATACATGGTTTTTTATTTATTTTTTAAAGTTATATTAATGAAATTTGTGATGATGGTCATTTACATGAAAATTTGGGATTGTGGTAGACATTAAAAAAATTTGGTCACTTATGGTAGTTATTGATCTCCAACAATTCATATAAAATAATATAGTCCTCTCTTATAATATTTAGAAATATTTAGATTTTTATTTTATCATATATTATTTTGAAATACTATAAAAACCACTTTATTTTGAAACATTCAAATACAAACTAAAACATTTTTACATTCTTTTTATGTAGGGAATCTATATTCTCCATAGAAAAGAAATCATCTTTACATTTTTTTATGTAGGTTATATTCTCCATATAAAACAAATGATCTTTATTCTGAAACATTCAAATACTAACCAAAATATCTTTACATTCATTTTATGTAGGGAATCGATACTCTCCATAGAAAGCTTGTGATCTATTGGGCAGTAAAACAAACACCCAATGTCTAGCTCTTTCCCATAATATGAACATAGTAACCAGTCCCCCAAATCCAATCCCAAATCCCATACCTAATGTTAATAATGACATTTTTTCATCCAAATGGCTTCGCCACCCCACTTTGACATTATTACTCTTACCACCATTTCCTTCTCTTATTGGTGGCTTTTTTACATTGCATGGATTTAAAGGACACCCTCTTAAGCATTTATTCTTTTGAAATGTTGTTACATTGAATGTAGAAAATTGTGTCCATGTTGGGATTGGGCCACATAAGCTATTAAATGAAACATCAAAAACTGCCAACATTGACAATTTAGAGAGCTCTTGAGGAATATCTCCAGTCAACTTATATTTTGACAAGTCTAACTGTTCCAAGGTAGATATCTCACAAACTGATGCAGGTATTTGTCCCTTCAATTGATTTCCACATAAATTCCACAATCTCAAGCTACTTAGGCTTCCTATGCTTGCAAGCATTCCTCCTATAAAATTTTTGTTTGACAAGCCAATTATTATATTTGTAGCAAGCACATATGTGAGAGTATATTCAATTCTTTTAATGATAATGGAAAATGGTACTTTAATTTCATCTTTAATGTTTGAAAATATAATAATGATTATAAATCCCTGAAATCTCTTAAGGTGAAAAGGTATTCCTCCATTGAATTTATTGTTGGATAAATCCAACACTTGTAACTTGGTAAGATTAGTAATAGATTGGGGAAGGCCACCATGGAAATTATTTTAAATAATACTTAGCACTCTTAAGTTTTGAAAATTTTCAATATATTGAGGCAGCTCACCCTTTAATTGATTTTCCTTAAATCGAACAATTCACTCATGGCCAAAGACATTAGCGAAGTTCTAGAAAATTTATTAGAATGAGTTGAAAAATAATGTAAAGGATTTGGAAATTTTATATTACCCAAAAATCTACTAAATGAATTTTTTGATGTATCTATAATGGAAAGAAACTTGAGTTTTTTTATAATTTTAAGAAGACTCTCACTCATATTATTATTAGATAGATCTATAGTCTCCAAATATCTTATATTTCTGATGGCTTCAGGAATGTTCCAATTGAAGTTGTTTTCTGATAAAGTCAAAGATTCTAGTGAAACCAATCCACTAACATGAGAAGGGATATTGCCAGACATATTGTTCCTACTCAAATCTATGTAATCAAGAAATTTTAAGATGTTATCTAGAATATGTCCAGTTAAGTTGTTAGAAAATAAATACAAGAATTCAAGGGATTGGAGCTTTCCTATTACCTGAGGAATTGTACCTGTGATCTAGTTGGTATTGAGGGCAAGAATTATAAGCTTCTTCAATATTGTAATGGTTTCATGTATGGGCCCTGTTATTAATCTAGTAATTCCTTTGAAGTAATAAGAAGGAAAAACGAAAGGTAACCACTATCCACTTTTGGAGATCAAGACCTAGCCTTCCTAATGCTCAGAGAGGGCTCTCTCTTTAAGATTTAACTTTGTTTAGTTAATATGTTTTTAGGCTACTTATGATTGTTCAAGGGGATTTTGATTTTGTTTGATATTGGGTGGTGGGATATGTTAAACAAATGGATAAATTGATGTATTTTGGACCATTGGGCTATGGAGTCAACTCATAAGGGAGAAAAACTGGATTAACTCAGTAAAGGGGATGTTCTAAGGGAAAGATAATAGATATTTTTCCAGATATTTGAGACAAAGGGTTGGAAAGGTTTCACTCGGGGTGAGAGAGCAATTAAGGGTTCTCAGACCCAGAAAATGAATGAGGAAGGAAGGGGTAATCGAAATCAAAGGGAAATTAAGGATCCTTTAACTTAGATTATTTATGAAATCAATTTAAACCAAAGAGCAATTAAGAATTCTTTAATTTAAATATCAGAAGAAAACATTCAAATGCTTAACTGTTAAAACAGAGTGTGA
>APFE031635191.1:296926-308136 GCA_000404065.3 Pinus taeda | reverse complement strand
ATTTGGTTCCAAATATAAAGTTGCAATACATACCGTTTGTGTGTTTTGCACATTATTGAGATCGAAAAATTGCTCCATCTGTAATATCTATGTTGCGGGATCCTTGCCATCAAACTTCCTCATATCGATTTTTGGAATATGGTGGGTCTTTGATCCCACATTAGAGTCTATGACATCATGATTAACATTTCTTTTGTTCGCATCATGAGTTTCCTTTACAACCTTTTCACCATTAGAGAGTATTTCTTGTAGAAAATTTGTCAAATCTGTCTTTAAATCTGCCATGTTTGTATTCAAGTATGTCTTCAAATATGCCATGTCTCTCTTCAAATCTATATTCAAATCATCCATCTTAGCTTCCATGCCCTTTATCTTAGATTCCACGCCATTTATCTTAGCTTTTTTTAGCTTTTGTGAGCGTGACATTTGTTGCATTGTTCTTGCAATTTTGATATATCATGTAGCATTTCTTCCTCTTCTTCACGAGTCATGATAGGGCTTTCAGGTTGCTTACTAGGTGTTTTCATTTTCTTTCCTCGGGGCATCAGTTACCAATAATAATGCTCTACTATTCCCTTTAAATTCCTTCAAAATAAATTTTCAAACCAATCTTAAGCAAAAATTTAAAAGAATCTACACACCTTTTTTCACTTTGTAGGAGCTCGATATTGCCTCTGATGTATCTCTATAATTTCGGATCATCCAATTATAAAATTATGATCTATAGTAGCACTCTGTGTCCTCTTTCCAATGCCACCAGTCTTATCCAAATTAGATTCTCCAAGGAAGATTTATGCAAAATCTCCCACAGTGACCTGATTATAGACTAGTTCAGTAGAGCAAAATTTTACGACGTGCCACGAGTCACTGTTTCGACCTTTGGCTATGAAAAATATATAAAAGAAACTACAGTCTGTCCTCTTTCTACACCTTCTTACGAAATTTCAATCCGATGCTCAGAGAGAAAGTTATGACGATTTTCCCCAGGTCACATGTTTGGAATGTAATTCAAGAGTCTGCAAAAAGACCAACTTCCTCAGATCATATCTCCGCAAATATAGGGCGAAAAGCTCTGAAATTTGGACCTGAGATTTACTGTGATTTCTTCTCAAATGGGTTTTTTTTAGCTTCTAAAACATCGCAAAAAAAAATTTATAGCGAAAATGCCACGATGAACGGTTTGGAGCAGCAAAACCCTAGAATCCAAAGCTCTGATACCAAATGTTATGAAACCAGCTCAAGAAAAGATAGATCAACGCCTTAGAATTCAGCCTCTTTGAGGGGGAAACCTCCTTTACATTACATAAATGAACAATTCCTGCGATGAATTCAAATGACAAAACCTCCTTCTATATATAGGAGTCTAAGCAGTCACAATATAACCCAGCCGACCTAACAATAATAATATAAAGCCACAAAAATAACAATAGAGGGATTCTACGGGGCACAGTAATAACAATATGGGGATAATAGGGGCACAAAGATATTAATAAGGGATGCAACTACAATATTAATGGGGTAATCGCTAGTATTATAGGGACCCAACATATGTTTTATCCTCATATTAGCTTAATTAATCATTCATTTTTATATGTTTATCTTCACTTTAGAAAATAATTTAGAAGAAACGATTGTAAAAGCTAGATAGAATCAATCATTAACGAATTGTGTAATTTTGGGCATGAAAGCTAATTTTCACTATTTTTATATGCAGGGATATGAATTGAACGATTGTTGTACAAATGATGGAAGAGTAGAAACCAAGAAAATAAAAAGGACAAATGTATCGCTCATGAAGGCTAGCGGAAGAATAGGGGAATCGAGCTTATTTTGTAATAAAATCTGATTGTCGATTGCAAAATTCTCAGGATCTCCTGATCTTGAGAATTCACTCCTATATGTTTGTCTCTCATAAATTGTATAAAGTCGATAGGCGAAATAGAACAAGCTAGCTAGGAATTGGGAGATTGTAACTTTCATTTTGACACAAAGTATTCTCACTACGGTGATGTTGTATATTTATTATTGAATTTAATGAGAAAGATTGTGTTTCACTTAATTGTATTCTGAGTGTCTTTTGGCAGTGACTTCTGGGGACTCTAGGCTCAGTCACTAGGGGATTTACTGCTTTGATTGTGCCATACTTATTTCTTTTTACTCTTGCAATTATTTATTCATGTTATTTCATGAAATTAGAATTATTCTGATTGTTGTGAGTATTGATCTCTATGATTTACCTTTATTGTTCAAAGTAGATTCTAGATCTTGCTACTCTTACATCTGTGTGTCAATCTTTGATGAATATTTCAGATTAGTTTACGTATTCGATTGGTGTTCTTTCTAAGTAGTGTTATCAGAGATCTTGAGTTCACAGTTGTTGCTTTAGTTGAAAGCTTGAATAGTTGCTTGTTGTTTATTTGTTGTAGTCTTCCTTCTTGCTGAATGAATTATTGTCAATGCTAGTTAATAGATCTACTAAGAGTGATTCCTTTAGCATACCTGCATTTAGATTCAGTTCTTCGCACAATAGATTAAAATAGATTTGAAAATGCTTTAAAGTTTTCCTTCATATTTGTTTTGGATTGAACTTCGAGATTTAGATATTAATTATTGCAATGATCCAAAATCATTTCATTTTGAATTAGCCTCTGAATTCACTTGCATAGACAATGTTAAACACTCTTGAAATAAACAGACTTACCCTGGGTTTATAATTAATGTAGGTATTAATGTTGCTTTTAAAATTCATCTAAGTGCACCAAAATTTTGGCGTCGTTGTCGGGGAGAGTGTTTCAAAGTGATTTATTTTTATTTTTCTTGTTATTAAAAATGGGAGGTAAGAACCTACTTAACCAGCAAGTAAAGTACTTGCTCAACAACCCTCTTTTCAACAAATCCATAGAGGTTAAATAGGAGTAGGATTTTTTATGAATGACTAAGAATAAAAAGGTATAAAAAGTTCGGAACCCCCCTTCCAAATCCACAAAATCCAAGGGATCGGTGAACCTTGGAAGATCAACTTTTATATATGAAATCGTAAGAAAAGCATAATCTCAGGCATAAGTAGGACCCCTGACTATATCTAGAAAAATCCCTACCGTAATCCCTTAGGCAGTAGGCTCACCATCTGCAGCCTACGCTGAGATTCATAGCCAAATCGGAGGATCTGAATAGATCTTTCAGGTTACCAAAAATTTACATTTTGATCCCTCATAAGAGGGAAAATCGTGCAATTTAAGAGAAGGAGAGGGAGAAACTAGTGGAGTTGTTGAAGCAGAGCCACAGTTGTCTGAACTAGGATCTCCTGTGATCCCAAATCTGAGCAGTATTGTAAAACCACCTCGGATTGAAAATACTCCACTTACTCATACAACATCCCTTGAAGTCCCTGAAGGATATTGGCACATTTTCGACCAAATGGCAAATCAACCACCTCAAGGTCAGACCTCGACATTGGAATATCTCATAGTCGACCCAGTAACCAATGCCCTGATGAAAGCTATTCCCTTGCAAAACATCCCAACCTTTCATGGGATGACCACAGAAGATCTGGATGCCTTCTTATTCGAGATTGACATCCTGTGAAGAGGATATGATTATACCACCGATCCTCAAAAATTGAAGGTGTTCCCTTCTACCCTTAAAGGAGAAGCTTTGTTGTGGTTTATGGGTTTGGGCGAACGCATTATTAACTCTTGGGATGACATGAAAACTTCTTTTATCACAAAATATAAAAACTATATAGGACTAGGGAATTAAAAGATGAAATCTTTAAAATGACTGTGAAGGATAATGAAACTCTAGAGGAATATGTCGAATGGTTTCAGTACAATTTGCAGAGATCCCCTCACTCCACATTACCAAAAGCAGTTTTGAAACCCATCTTAACAAAAGGAATGAAAGAAGAATGGACAGAAACTTTAAATCTGATGGGGAAGGGAGACATTTCTCAAGAGTATTATGATTAAATTATTCAATTGTGTATCAAGTGTTCGCAAGGTAGCACACGCACCAATTCAAGAAGCTAAGATTCTATGACTAGAGGAAGAAAATTGCCTAGTGGAGGCATAACAAGGATGGAAATCGGTAACCTCCTAAAGGACTTCAAGACAGACATCTTAGGCACACTAACTACATAGTTAGATGTCTTGCAGGCCAAATAGAAACAAGCCTTAGTAGAACAGGATTTGGTCGTTTTTTCCCATGTTGCCGGAAGAAGCACAGTCAATGGGAGTGCCCATTGGACATGGTCTAGACATGCACTATTTGCACTAAGGGCCATGCCACCGAGTAGTGTTCATCACTTCTAGGGCTGAAAATAGTTTTTAAAGAAGCAGAAGAAGAGAAAGAACCAGTATACTTAATGAACAAGCGTCGACAGAGGCAAGGCCGACCCACAGGTATGTCACAAGACCCATCTCAGTTCTTTCCTTCTTCGCCATTTAATCAACAACAGAATTCCGGAACAACATGGCTAGGTCAATCACCTTTCTTGACTTGGTAGTCCCAACCATTTCCTATGTCACCTTGGCCAACTCAATCCTTTCCAGGTAATGGTTGGCCGAATTCTCATTTTTCTACTCCTTTTTGACAAAATAATCCATATCCATCCCAGTGGCCTGCCTCTACTTCACAAAATTCGAACTGGTCTTTGAATTGGCAGCAACCTCTAGGGATAACCAATTCACATATGGGGACAAGTCCTCAACCTCAAACTATATTATCAGCCCCATATCCATTACAGCAAAATCCTCAGCCCCTTTTGCATCCCCAACTACCAGCTCAACCAAACCAAACCCCAATAACAAACCAGTTCAACTCATACAAATTGTTGAGAACTCAGACCTTGAGACTGAACAAAAAGAATGCAGTGAACTTAGGTTGACGTCTAGATGCATTATCACTCTTGAGGAAGATAGATACCAACCACCAAATGAGTTAGAAACATCACCTATAACTACACCTTCGACTGTGACTAACACATAAATAAAATAGGGAGAAGACAAAGTTGAACAGAAAGATCCTAAAAAAATCATAATTACTTCTCGCCCGTTCCCTAAAAGATTAACAATACCTAAACAAATTGTTTATCCAGATTTTGATCTCTTAGGGGAACTTAAAAATCTATGCATTAAAATTCCTCTCCTCCAGGCCATCCAAGATATTCCTATTTATACTAAAATGATTAAAGAACTATGTGTGAAAATTCTTGTGAGAAAAATAAAAGCTTCACCAACTATCCATGTCGTAGGAACTTTGTCTGATTTACTTTTGGGCAGGGAAAACCCGATAAAATATGAAGCTCCATGGAATCCCATAGTTACAATCCAAATATATGGACGCTCCTTTTTGAACACACTAGTTGACTTGGGTGTAGCCATTAACATCTTAACCACGGAAACTTATGAGACACTTGGTATCACAGCTCTGGAACTAACCACCACACTGCTAGAACCTGTTGATTGTTTGGTGGTAAGACTAGAGGGAACTTTGCAGGACATTGTTATTTCCATTGATTCATGGGAGTACGCAGTGGATTTTCTAGTTATCAACCCAAAAATTCAATTAGATGGGCACCCTTTAATTTTGGGCGACCTTGGTTGGCAATAGTCGATGCTTATATAGGTTGTAGTACGAGCAGCATGACCATTACTAAGGGAGACATTGTAAAGAATCTTATTTTATATCCTCCTGCCAAATCAAGTATGCCCATCGTGAAAATACATAAGCAACCACCCACCTACCTGGAAGAAAGTATTTGTTCACCACTTACAGTGGTAGAGGCACTTGAGTTCAAAAATCAAACTAAAGTCAATGTAATCAATAATGTTATTAATCAGCCAACCACTGAGAATAATGTCAAACGTCAAATGTTAAAAGTTGTTCTTGACAATGAAGCCTTCGAAGACCCTTTGAAAGATATTGATGATCAGCATATCCCGAAAACTGTCGCTCATAACAACAAGCCCGTTGAAATTGAACCAGACAAGATTTTAAATATCAATGATAGTTTGGACAGTGACCAATAGCAAAAGCTCATTCAAGTCCTGCAAAAATGTAAAGAGGTTTTTACTTGGGACTATCCAGACATGAAGGGCATAGACCCACAATTATGTACACATCATATCTACACGGAAAATGATGCTCGTCCGATCTGGAAACCTCAACGGAGACTAAATCTACATCTCAAAGATATTGTAAAAGAAGAATTATAGAAGTTGTTGGACATGAATTTTATTTATCCCATTTTGGATAGTAAGTGGGTCTCTCCACTAGTAGTTGTTCCAAAGAAAAATGGGAAGTGGCGTTTCTGTGTGGATTATAGGGAATTGAACAAATCCACACAGAAAGATCACTTCCCTCTTCCATTTATTAATCAAGTCCTTGATGCACTAGCGGGGAAGAAATTTTTCTCCTTTCTTGATGGCTTCAACGGCTATAATTAGATCCAAATCGCCCCTGAAGACCAAGACAAAACCACCTTTACCTACCCATGGGGTACGTTTGCTTACAGAGTGTTACCATTTGGTTTATGCAATGCCCCAGCTACATTTCAAAGGGTCATACTCAGTGTTTTTGTTGATCTAATAAATGAAGGACTTGAAGCTTACATGGATGAATTTGCCCCGTATGGGGATGACTTTGACCAAGAACTACAAAAATTAGAGAAGGTGTTGGAATGATGCATCACCACCAAGCTGTGTTTAAGTAATGTCAAGTGTCACATGATGATGACAAAAGGTGTAATCCTAGGAAACTACATTTATGCGGCTGGGATACAGGTAGATCCAGCGAATATAGAGGTAATTCTCCTAATACCTATACCATGTACTCAGACAGAGGTATGTAATTTCCTCGGGTATGCAAGTTAGTATCGCAGGTTCATAAAAAAAAATTGCAAATTGATGCCTCTTTGTATGCTTTAATGAGAAATGTTGAATTTAAATGGTCTGATAAATGTGACACGGCTTTTACAGATTTGAAGAAATTAGTTTCGATAGCACCAATACTGCATGGACCAACTGGGAGCTACCCTTTCATATCTCTACAGACGCATCAGATGCAGCAATAGATGTTGTCATTGACCAAGAGGAGGACAAAAAGCCTTATGTTATTTACTATATTAGCAAAAATATTATTGTTGTTGAACTTAATTATACGGTAACATAAAAGGAATTTTTAGTTGTCGTTTATGCCATAAATAAATTTAGACATTATATAACTAGCTATTAAGTTTTTATGTATATTGATCATTCAGCCATTAGATACTTAGCTAACAAACCAATTACAAATGGTCAAGTGACTCATTGGTTGTTGCTTTTGCAAAAGTTTGATATCACCATTAAAGACCGTCCATGGAAGGAAAACCATGTCGCGGATTTTCTGTCTCGAGTTCCAAAGATAAATGATTTGTTGGCAGTGGATGACCAGTTTCTAGACGAACATTTGTTTGCCATAGCAGTTAAAATGCCATGGTATGCAGATGTAGCAAACTATCTGGCGGTAGGAAAGATGCCTAGACACTTGACAGAAAGGGAAAGGAAACAAATTGTCCAGCGCAATGCATGATTTTCTTGGATTGGAAGATACATTCTCATAGAGGGTCTGATATGTGCATACACAGATGCATTCATGGAGATGAAATCTAAGACACCCTGAAGGCCTGCCATGATGAGCCTTATGAAGGACACTTCGCAGATCACAGAACTGGGCACGAGGCACTACAGATGTGCTATTGTGGCCCACCATTTTTAAAGATGCTAATAAATATGTTCAAACTTGTGATAGCTGCCAGGGGATGGGTCGTCTTGTTCAATTTGAGGAAATGTTGTTGTAGCCCCAATTGGTAATAGAACCTTTCAAACAATGGGCAATGCATTTTGTTGGCCCATTTCATCCGCCATCAAACCAAAATGCCTACATACTAGTTGCTACAGAATATGTAACAAAGTGGGTAGAAACAATAGATTTTCCAAGAGCTACGGAAGAAGCCGTAATCAATTTCCTTTTCGAGTTATTTGTGCGCTATGGTTTAACTAAGGAAGTGATAACAGATGGAGGGGGGAAATTTGTAGGACATAAGATTACAGCCACTCTACAGAACCACCACATCACACATAGAGCCATTTCCCCATATCACCCGCAGGCAAACGAGAAGGTTGAAAGCACTAATAAGGTCATCGAAGAAACTTTGACCAAGACAATTTCGACACATCGGCATGACTGGGCTGCTAGACTGCTAAAGGCCTTCTGGGCCTATCTCACAACTTGGCGAAATACTACTGGATATTCTTCTTACCAACTTGTATTTGGAAAAGAACTTACCTTTCCTATTGAATTTGAAATAAAGACTCTCAGAACAACCCAGGAAGTGGGACTGGATATGACAAAGGTCTAAACTAAACGACTTCAACAAATAAATGAATTGGAGGAAGCTCGACTACTTTCTCTACAATGCACCACAATTATTTAGCAGCAAAGGGTTAAGTGGAACGACAGTCTTATTAAAAAGAAGACGTTTCAGAAAGGAGACTGGGCGCTCTTCTATGATTCCAGATTTCAAGACTTTCAGGGTAAGCCACAGAGAAGGTGGCATGGCCCATATGAAATTCAAGAGGTGCACAACAATGTAACTCTCACTCTAACCACCATTGATGAGTCTGGCCATTCTTTCTGGGTGAATGGACATCAAGTATGTCTTTATCATAAACCACTCACCAAAGAGGCTTTTTGCCAACAGGTACATGATGATCCCACTAAGAAAATTTTAGCTACAGGGAGTAATGACCCGACAACTTTACTCTGACGAGAACTTATCTCTCTTCAACTGTAAATAATGTATATATATATTTTTCTTCTTACAGTTGGTTTTAATTTACTTTAGATAGGCATCACTATGTAAATATAGGGATTTCTCTTTTTTTTTATATGTTTAATAATTGTTGTTCAATCAGTTGAACAGTTGTTGTTCGAAAGAATGAACAACTCCGATTTCTTTTTGGTGTGTTTGTTGTTCAATCAATTGAACAGTTGTTGTTTGAAAGGACGAACAACTCTGATTTCCTTTTGGCGTGTTTTTTGTTCAATCAATTGAACATTTGTTGTTTAGTCAATTGAACAATCGTTGTTCAAAAGAACGAATAGCTCTGATTTCTTTTTGGTGTGTTTGTTGTTCAATCAATTGAATAGCTATTTTTCAGTCAATTGAATAGTTGTTGTTCGAAAGAACGAGTAGCTCTGATTTATTTTTGATGTGTTTGTTGTTCAATCAATTGAACAGTTGTTGTTCAGTCAATTGAACAACTATTGTTTGGTAGAACGACAGCTCCAATTATTTTTGGGTGTGTTTTTGTTCAATCAATTGAACAGTTGTTGTTCGGTAGAACGAATAGCTATGATTTCTTTTTCTTGTGATCAACAGTTGTTGTTCAATTTTGATCGAGCAGCGATTTTTTTTTTCTCCCATGATTTCTTGTCAAATCCATCTTTTTGGATTGGGAATTTGTACTTAAGATAAGGGAAAATGAGTAATATTAACTATGACTTGTAAAACCTTTGATGGTTATCTTTATTCTGAAACTGACCTGGTTCATCTATATAATGATTGGTTGAATATCTTCTCTTTGGAAATATCATAAAATGATTCACTATCTTAATACCATGTTGGTTTATCTTTCACACTTTCAATTGATAATTCCCTTTGGTATGATGATTAGGGTTAAAAGCATAACTTGCATTGGCATTTTTTTACTTCTCACGCCATCTCTAACTCTTAAGGAGTAAATGAGGCTCCCTCCCTTTAATATTAAAATATGGAAATACAATACAAATCTTCTTAAAGAGAATAGGGGGTCTCATTACAAGCCAACCCAACCTACCATGATGATAATAAGGATGTAACAAGTGCCATTCTATTATGGCCTCCACACCAGGGTAATGACCTTCTAGATAGTCAAAATTGTCAGAAGGATATGAGGTCTCATCATGAGCCGACCTAGTCACTTTGTTATATCCTGGTGAATGGAACTATGATTATCTGGTTACCACGCCAGCATAGTGATATATTTATAAAAAAGGAAAAATAAAAAAACAAATAACCATTTAAATACTAAATGGAGGATTCTGTCTCATTTTTGGGTTAAAAAGCAACCTTGACAAGGCTATGAATGCCTGCTGGCAGCAGTGGCTCTCCTTGTGGTATTGAAGTTCTATGTTACATTGGAAATTATTCTTTATCCCATTATTTCCTATTGATTCATTTCTAAAGGTGAATTTACCATTTGAACAACATTTATAACTATATTAACCACTATGCATGGTAAACTATACTTTTATATGAATTATATCAATAATGTTCAATCAATTGATACTAATAGTCATCATCATCTATTGTCGGTCATGCTTTCGTCATATTTTTTCACCTAAGGAAATATCTCTTCGCATAATGATCACTTCTCTGTTTTATTCCTTTTACGGTCATTTCCCATCTTTGCGACTTGTACTGCTCTGACCGTTTTTTGCCGTATTTACGTCGCTTTGACTATGGTCCTACCACATTTATGAATCCCCAATGTCCTTTTCCCTTTTTCCCATGCTTTATGGTCATGGATGCCCTTTTTTTATTAGAGGGGTTAAGGTATGCATTATGGATAGCATGCGTAATAATTAGCACATTGTTTTATAATTGGAGGGGGCAAGGTATGCATTACGAATAGCATGCGTACTAATTATCAAGTTGCGCCAAAAACTGTTGATGTGACAAAAAACATAATTGCCTTTTAATAATAACTTTAAAGCCACGTCATTTCTCTTTTAATAACAACTTTAAATCTTTGAATATAGTTTATTGTGTTGTTCCAAACTGAGAAAAATTGTGAGAAAGCACATGCAAAAGTGCAAGTTGGGCTACTGAGACACCACAACGACGGGAGGAAAATATATCTGCAGTGAACCTACAGTACTCCAGGTAATAGAATAGGATTGTGAAATTCTTGAGCGTGTCAGCTGGCTCCAGTACCTGGCCAAATTACAAGGATTCTGTTGGGTTGTGTTATATTCTTTCCACATAGTTAACAGGGGGTTTGAGGGGTACCCGTAACCCCACTTTATGGGGTCCGGGGCAGCGCCCCCAGAAAATTTTGGTTTTGGACGATATGTTAGGTTGGGCGGACCCACCTATGGTTTTGTGCATGATTTTCGCACATGTTTTT
>APFE031635191.1:83796-292223 GCA_000404065.3 Pinus taeda | reverse complement strand
GAAAAATCAAGCTGGTAGTCTTGGTTTTGAGATCCAGTGGGAAATCTCTGTGTATATGTGTTTTATGTGTTATGCTCTCGCATTTTTATTTTTCCTGTGATCTAGAATTCGTATGCAGGTAATTTCTGTACGGGGTTAAAACCTACAGATTCCATAATGAAATAACACTTGAATTCTTGCAAAATCTACATGATGTATGCACGACGGTGAAAGGCAAAAATATAACAGTTTATGAAGTAGTGATAGCTAAATACTCTGGACTTCTAGAAGAAGGCAGAAAATGGATGTATTTGCGGTATTCCAAGACCCAGATGAACAATTAGTGCGCAAAGGAAAAGGGATTCACCCCACATCTTTAAAGGAACCATGGCAGGAACTGGTGACCACTATTCAGAGGTACATCACTTGTGATGGACGTCAAGATGTGCTAAAACCTAGATAACTCAAATTGTTAGCCATTCTTAAGCAGAAAATTACGGTTAATTTGCCATTCTTTTTTAATTCCTTATTGCATCACATTGCTAGTCGGGTTAGGAAGGCTAAAGATCCACATTTTGTAATCAGCCATCATGGTCTGATTAAGTTAATTATTATTCATGGACTGGCCCAGCAATGATTAGCTTGGGATAACCTTGTAAATCCTGCCTTAACCCCACTATAAGGAAACTTAGATGCACAGATAGGATAGATGATAGAAACATTGATAACACAGATACTGAACAGCAGAAAGTAAAGGTAACATGTCCAAAAAGGGCAAGAAAAAGAAGGAATCCTTCTTTGGCCTCTGGCCCAACGAAACATAGGCATTCTGCAAGGATAAATGCACTGCATCACACCCCAATTCTAATAGAAGAAGAAGGGTCATCTTATATGCCCTTTTTAAGACCGCAAGATGATTTTCTGCAGGAATATGAGGAAGAAATGGCTCGAGGAATATGAGGAGAATATGGGTACATACTGTGAATAAAGGGATCCACTTCAAAACTCTGTAGGAAAAAATCATTCCCTTAACCAATCTGCCTTTGCCGACAGTTATGGCCATACTGGAACTTTTCCATCTGCTAATAATTTATAGGAACAGAGGGAATCAGTTCCCTCTATGAATGAGTCCCCTGAGAAAGAAGCCCATGTAGAAGAAGGCCTTGAAGACGAAAATCAATCGGGAGATATTGTTCCATTGGAACATAACCCTGATATTGGCACATATCCTCATGAACCCGAAATAAACACAATTGTGCCATATCCAATTGGAAACCCCTCGAAGAAGAAATCGTACAAGGCTAGATTAAGGAAGCTAATTAAGAAATACAGAAATAGAAGAAAATAGTCAAACAATTGAGAGAGTGGTTAAAAGAAGCAGATAATGCTCAGAAATTGAAAGTGGAATTAGAAACTATAGGGACCTAAATAGAACAATGTCCTTTGGAGAATATTGAGACTCAGACTGGAAGTCCTTGTGTTTTTTCAGTGGAGACCCAGACGAGCCTTCTTACCATAGATGTTGTTGTTCAAACCGATTTTGAGGAGAATTCCCAAGCAGATTGTTGTATGTCCCAAGAAACAGCGGAAGTTGCTGTTCAAACTAATTCAGTGATAACACATGATAATGAAACTCAGACAGAGGAAACACCTCACTATGTTCCTCTGGTAAGAGAAGCTGTTATCAGGAGTTGGCTCAACACAAGAAAGAATTAGTATTGCTACAAATACACCAAGAGTTGCGAAAGAAATTCGATGAACTTTTTGCAGCTTCAAAGATGAGTAGAAGAAAATAGAGAAAGCACAAGCCCAGCTTCAGAAGGCCATGGAACAAATTGAAACTATTTGTTCTCTTTACTCGGATGTTTTGTCTTGCCGGTCACCTGCCATTAATTATGCATTATTCTTCTTGGAATGGTACCTATTGTTGAAAGTTAAAGCTGCCAGGGCTAGTAAGCCAACAGAATTCAAGACCACTTAAGATTTCATCCAATGTTTTAAGGAACAAAATGAGCAAGTTCAATACCTTCTGTGTGAATTATACCTACACATTTTGTTCTTGGAAGATGAACTGGATAGTAATCCTATCCCCTTCATTGGGGACATTCAATTTCAATCTTTCCTCTCTTTTGCTACCAATAAGGTTAAATGGGCTAAAGCCTATAACATTTTTCAGAAGAGGGAACATGGTATAGATTTATGGGTCAGAGGAGAACCCATGAAACCCTTACATATTTTTGTCCAACATAAAAGGTTTATGCAACAAGAGGGAGTTGTGGATAAATTGGGACCACTCCATACAAATATTATACAGTCGGGAAGAGAATATTTTTAGGACATTAAGGAGGAAGCTTTGTTGGTAGCAAGGCAAAGATGGGAAGCTTCCACTAACAATGTCAAAAATCGAGAGTCATTTGGGTACAGAAACTTTAAAGTTGTTGCTACTCGCCTAAACATGTACAACAATATGGTCCTAGGCATGTGTCCTACCTTGATAGGATGTCAGTAAATATGTCCTATTATTTGGTACCCCCCTAAAGGGTATTATTGTGATTATGATTTTCCATATTACCGTATAAAGTAGGTTTCTGCAATACTTAAACAAAAAAAATGGTTTTAGGCTATATAAATAAGAAGTTTATCCTGCTTATTCTTTGACACAACTACACCTCAACCATCTTTTGCATGAGGACATGCAAAAAGGTAAGCAGGGGAGCATGTTGGGTCGTATAAAAGGTATGTTTTATCTTCATATTAGCTTAATTAATTATTCATCTTTATATGTTTATCTTCACTTTGAAAAGAATTTAGAAGAACAATTGTAAAAGTTGGATAAAATCAATCATTAACGAATTGTGTAATTTTGGGCATGAAAGCTAACTCTCACTATTTTTATATGCAGGGATATGAATTGAATTATTGATGTTCAAACGATGGAACAACAACAACCAAGAAAATAAAAATGACAAATGTCTCGCTCATGAAGGCTAGTGGAAGAATAAGGGAATCGAGTTTATTTTGTAATAAAGTCTTATTGTTGGTTGTGAAATCCTTAGGATCTACTAATCCTGAGGATTCGATCCTATCCGTTTGTCTCTCATAGATTGTATAAAGTCGATAGGCGAAATAGAACAATCTAGCTAGGAATTGGGAGATTGTAACTTTGATTTTGACACAAAGTATTCTGACTACGGTGAAGTTGTATCTTATTATTGAATTTAATGAGAAAGATCGTGTTTCACTTAGCCGCATTCTGAGTGTTTTTTGGCAGTGAATTCTGGGGACTTTGGGCCCGATCGCTAGGGGATTTACTGCTTTGATTGTGCCATACTTATTTCTTTTTACTCTTGCAATTATTTATTCTTGTTATTTCATTAAATTAGAATTATTCTTATTGTTGTGAGTATTGATCTTTATGATTTAACTTTACCGTTCAAAGTAGATTCTAGATCTTGCTACGCTTACATCTATGTGTCAATCTTTGATGAATTTATCAGATTAGTTTAAATATTCGATTAGTGTTCTTTCTGAGTAGTGTTATCAGGTATCTTGAGTTCACATTTGTTGCTTTTAGTTAAAAGACTGAATAGTTTCTTGTTTTTTATTTGTTGTAGTTTTCCTTCTTGTTGAATGAATTATTGTCAATACTAGTTAATAGATCTGCTAAGAGTGATTCCTTTAGCATACTTGCATTCAAATTCAGTTCTTCACACAATAGGTTAAAATAGATTTGAAAATTCTTTAATGTTTTCCTTCATATTTGTTTTGGATTGAACTTCGAGAATTAGATATTAATTATTGCAACAATTCGAAATCATTTCATTCTGAATTAGCCTATGAATTCACTTGCATAGACAATGTTGAACACTCTTGAAATAAACAGACTTACCCTGGGTTGATAATTAATGTAGGTATTAAGGTTGCTTTTAAAAGTCATCTTAGTGCACCAATAGTCACCAATAACCTTCTTTAAGCATGAAATGTGGAAAATTGGGTGTAATCGCAAAGATGTAGGCAGCTCTAATTTGTATACCATAGTACCAAACTTTTGCAACACCTTGTAAGGGCCATACTACTTGGGTGATAATTTATTATCCTTCTTATCTTGCTTGAGGGACATTTTTTTGTATGGTTGTAGCCATAAAAATACCCAATCTCACACATCAAAACTTATTTCACTGCAATGTTGATATGTCTATTGTTTCATTCGATTATGTGCTAGAGGCAGGTTATCCTTAAAAGTTGGAGAGCTTGTTGTTGATGCTCGATGTGATATTCCACTACTTTAACCTTAGAATTGTCTCTTAAAGATGATGTGATGGATGACATATGATATCTATAAAGCACCATAAATGGGGTCAATTTTGCTACAGTATGCGAGGAAGTGTTATACCACCATTCTACCCGAGGTAACCACTTGATCGATTGTGTTTGGTTATCAAATACAAAGCAACAAATTTATCATTCCAACATTTGTTTACTATATTTTTTTTCCTATAAGATTGAGGATGATATGCTGATCTATGAGCTAATTGAGTACCTAAAAAAAAAAAAAAAAAAAAAATATGTCTAGAACATTTCCAGTGAAAATTGGATCTTTGTCACTTACAATAATCTTTGGGTTTCCATGTAGATTTTGAATTGTTTCCACAAATGCAGTAATGATTTACTGGATTTGAAAGGATGAGGTAATGCACAAAAGTGTGCATACTTGGTAATTCTATCAACTACCACCATGATCACACTCTTTCCTTTGAACTTGGGTAAACCTATGATAAAATCCATTGAGACCTCCTCCTAATGTGGACTTGGAATGGCTAATGGTTGTAAAATACATGGGGTCTTAATTGTCTCAACTTTATTTTGTTGGCAAACCAAACTTTCTACCACAAGCTTTTGAATATCAGATTTAATATCATCCCAAAAAAAATCCTTCTTGACCCTGTGGTAAGTTTTTGAAAATCATGAGTTTCCTCCTATAGGAGAGGTGTGAAATTCCAAAAGAATATTTTGTTTTAGTTGGGATTTCTTACATAGATATAAGTGATCTTTGTACCATAGTGAATCATTTGTCCAGATAAATATATCAAATGCACCGGGATCTTACTCCAAATTTTGAATGAGTGTCCATATCTCTTCATCATTCTTCCATTCATCCCTTACTTTAGTTATCCAATCAAGTTGGACAATATAAATGGCACAAAGCAATTATTCCACATCCTCATCCCTTCTTGAGAGTGAATTTGCAACGACATTTTCCTTCCTTTTTTTGTAGATTATTTCAAAATCATAACCCAACATATTTGTGACCCATTTTTTATGCTCCTCTGAAGATAATATTTGTTCCTAGAAGTATTTAAGACTATCATGATCTATTTTTACCTTGAAGTGTATTCCAATTAGGTAAGGGCACCATTGATTCAGGGCATGCAATATTGCCAACATTTCCTTCTCATAAATAGGTTTGTGTAAATACTTTCCCTTGATTGGATGACTTTCAAAAGCAATGGATCTTCCTTCTTTCATTAAAATAACACCAATGTCATTTCCCAAGGCATCACATTCCATAGTAAAGGTTTTTGTGAAGTCTGGTGTAGCTAAGATTGAAGCTTGGTACATTGCCTCTTTAATATGTTCAAAGGCCTTAGTTGCTTTTGGAGTCCAAAAAAATGCATCTTTCATCAATAATGGTGTTAGAGGTGTTGCTATTTTCCCATAATTCTTAACAAAATTGTGATAATACCATGTCAACCTGAGAAATCCTCAAGTGTGCCTTAAGATTATGGGAATTTTCCATTCCTTTATGGCTTTTTTTTCTTAGGTCTACCTTAACACCCTCATGATATACAATATGATCCAAATATTCCACTTCTTGTACCCTAAGGAAACATTTGGATGGTTTTTCATACAATTGTTTCTCCTCCAATAGTTTGAGCACCCTATCAACATGTTGAACATGATCTTTCCAAGACCTGTTGTAGATTAGAATATCATCAAAAAATATCAACACAAATTTTCTAAGGAAACATTCGAAAGTGGAATTCATCAAACCTTGAAATGTGGAAGGTGCATTAGTAAGGCCAAATGGCATGAAAAAAAATTCATAATGGCCTTCATGAGTTTTGAATGTTGTTTTTAGAATGTCTTACGTCTTCATTCTTATTTGAAGATATCCTGAACGAATATCCAGCTTGGTGAAGTAAATTGTTTCATGTAGATCATGCAATAATTCATAAATGACGGGAATGGAAAATTTATCATTAATGGTGAGCTTATTGAGCACTCTATAATCCAAAGACTTACGCCATGATCCATCCTTCTTGTTCACCAATACTATTGGAGAAAATAAATAATTGTGGCTAGGTTGAATTATACTTTCCTCTAGCATTTATGCAACCATATGTTCAATTTCACTCTTTCAGGAATAGGGGTATCTGTAAGGTATGATGTTTGGAGGAACACTTCCTGGAAGCAAGTGAATAACATGATCATGATTGTGAATAGGTGGGAGACCTTTGGGAGTCTCAAATACCTTGGAATGATTGTCATGGATTCTTTAGAGATCTGGTGAAATGGATGACTTTGATGTTTGAACATCTAGTGAACATAATTGTGCAATTACCCCTTGTTGTTCCTTCTTCAAAATATTTTTCATTCCATTAGAGGTGATTATATTCCCAGGTTTTCGTGTAATACCCCTTAATTCAATTTCCTTTCCTTCCCAAAAAAAATTCAAGAAACGTTCTTGAAAATTAAAAGTTATCATCCCCAAATATTGTAACCATTGGACTCTTAATACAACATCAACACCACCCATTCGAATTGAAAGCATTAGACTATTCAATACATATTCCCCTATGGTTAGATTAATATTATGGCACTTCCCAAAGTAATTTCTTCTCAACAAACTTATGACCTTTAGTGTATTTTCTATCACAACTATAACAAAGCCCTTTTGTTGTTTTTCCCTCTAGTTTTCACGGTGTCAATCTTATAGGTTGTAGGAGGCTAGGAGTGGAAACCCTTCCATATTTATAGTTTTTCAGTGGTAGACCTCATTGTTGCCTTAATTTTCCTTTCAACTTTTCTTGTCAACCTAAATGCGTTCTCCAACGACTTAGGTTCCCAAAGGCGAACATCATGTTGCATGTTATCCTTTATAGTCCCTATGAAGACATTAGTCAGATTCTCCTCTATAATATTATTTACCTTGATATTCAATATTTGGAAGTCCTCAATGTGCTCCCCAACTGAACCCTTTTGTTTGATATTTATCAATTGGCTAAATATTGTATTTCTCTTTATATCCTCATAATGTCCTATTAATTCCTCTGTAAAAATTGTCTATGTCACAAGTGATTTATGAGAACAAACATTGATACCACATAAACTCATTGGGTTATAAATATAAAGATGAAATGTGTACCTTTTCCATGTGTTGCACATCTTGTATATCAAAGAAGTTCTTTGTTTGTAGTATCCATGTTACTAGATCCTTTCCATCAAATTTCCTCATATCGATCTTTGGAATATGGTTGGTCTTCAACCCAAAGTTAGAGTCTATAAAATCATGATTCACATTCCTTTTATTCTCATGATGATTTTCATGGAATATCTTATCACCATTACAAATCATTTCTTGTAGTAACTTTATCAAACCATCCTTCAAACCCTCCATTATTGCTTTTAAACCATCCTTCAAACCCTCCATTATTGCTTTTAAACCATCCTTCAAACCTTCAACCTCTACTTTTAAATTGTCCATGTCCCCTTTTATTTCTACTTTTAACCCATCCTTCAAACCTTCCATTTCTTCTTTTAAACCATCCATATTAACATTCATCTTTTCTTTCAATTCATTTTTGGTTTCCCCTTGTGAGAGCGAAAATTGTTGCACTTGATCCCGTAATTTCGATATATCATATTGCATTTATTCTTCTTCATGTGCCATAGTAGAGGTTTTTAAGGGATTAATGGGTGTAGAATTTTTTTATTTGGGAAGAATTTTGGAATCAATTAATGATATCTATGCTTAAATATGCCCTTTGAATTACTTCAAACTTACTTTTCAAACAAAAGTTATGCAAATTTAAAAATACACATCTTTTAAGAGCTTGATTTGAGCTTTTTGATAAGGTTGAACTTGGTGTTCGTACCGATGTCATTTTAGCCTCCCAAGGTCTGAAATTTCGTCATATGGCAACCTTTTGTGTATTGTTACCAATCCCATTGGTTAAACTAAGATTGGATTCTTCAAGGTAAATTTATGCCAAATCTCCCATGATGGCCTGATTATGGACTAGTTTAGTAGAGAAAATTTGTACGGGATGCCATGTGTCATTATTTTAACCTTTTACCCTGAAAATCATACCTAAAAAACTATAGTTTGTGTACTTTCATTTACGTTTTACAAAATTCAAATCTAATGCTTGAAGGAAATTTATAATGATTTTCCCCGGGACACCTATTTGAGACTGAATTTTGGATCATACCAAAACCCTAATTTCCTTGGACCATACCTCTAAAAATATAGTGAACCAAGGTCTAAAATCTCAACATGATGTTTATCAAGATTTATCCTACACGTGGTAACAATTTGACGATATAAAGCTTCACATAAAAAAATAAAAATAAAAAATTATAGTGAAAATTCCACAATGGCCTGTTAGAAGCAGCAAAACCCTAAGATCAAGAGCTTTGGTACCAAATGTTATGTATCTAGATCAAACAACACAAAAATATAAGAAAGGATAGCTCAATGACTAGATAATAAGATACTTCAAGGGGGAAACCTCCCTTTACATCACATAAATGAACAAACAATTATTGGATAATTCAAGTGACAAGGCCTCCTTGGTATATATACAAGTATAAAGGGTCAAAATATAATTAGAGCTTACATAACAAGAATAATGTAAGGACACAACAATAAAAATAGTGGATTTCTATGGAGCACAATAATAAAAATATGGAGGCTACACTATTATTATAGAGACTTAATAAAGAAAGGAAGCATTATGGTTACAGAGATTATTTTTAGGTATTGGGTTGGTATAGTAAGATGTAAGCATAGATCATCACATTCAGATTGCAATTTTCCTAGAAAATACACATGCTTATCATTCGAAGACAAAGCATATTGATCTTACACATCACTTCATGAGAGTTATGATTGAAGACAAGAATGTGTCATAGAAAAAGTTGACACTTTAAATAATGTTGAAGACTTAGTAACAAAATTTGTAAGCACTGAGAAGTTCTCTTGGCACAGAGAAGCAATGGGAATTATTGCCTTGGATTTTTTATCATGTGCTCCTATGACCCCCTATTTGCGAAGAAAACGGCAAGTGGGAGAATGTTGAGTATGTATTGTATTGTTTACATGATTAGTTTT
This sequence comes from Pinus taeda, assembly GCA_000404065.3. Lineage (NCBI taxonomy): Eukaryota > Viridiplantae > Streptophyta > Pinopsida > Pinales > Pinaceae > Pinus > Pinus taeda. The sequence continues at coordinate 282,850 of APFE031635191.1, read as the reverse complement.
GTTTGGAACCTAGTTCTTAACAAGGGGGTTTATCCCTCGTATAACCATCTCCCCCGCCCACCCCCCAAGTGGGTGATTTTAAGGGTAGTGACCCCAAAGCAATTTTTTTTGGAAATTTGCCTTGTAATATATTGTAATTTCATATTCAATTTGGACCATTGCTCATTAGTTCATAATTTGATGATAGAAGTTATGATGGAGTTTTTTACCCTAGAATGTAACAACCCCTTGTTGATTTTCCATGTAAATAAAATAAGAACAAGGTCATGGGACACACATTCCAAGTTGAATGGTGAGAAAATAATATAGTCAGAATCACTTGTAGTCAAATAATGGCTATGGAAATTAGGAAAGGCGTTGGAAAAGGAAAAGAGGAAATAATTAGCATTTAATTATGAAAATAAAGGAAGTTAGGAGAAAAGGAAGGTGAAGAGACACAAATTTTCATGCAAGTGAAATTAGAGGGAAAATGAAAAAAAAGGAGACATCAATAATAAAAAAGCATCAGAGAATTAGTTGCTAGATTTTGTCAGTTCACAACTTTTTGACAGTTTGGAGTTTATCTCTTGTTCCCTCTCTTGCACACTTACAGCATCCTTCGAGCATTCTAGAAATCACTTGGATTGGAGAAATAAAACAAAGGAAATAAAGCAAGGGCAATGAGACAATTGGATCAACAATTATAGCATACCTACTTTGCAGGTAATAGGTTGTATGTATGATTTCCTTGTTGGTTTTTGGATGCACGGTATATGCATTTGGTTCGTTGATTTTTTGTTTTCATTTCCATAGATATTTTTTTGGATTAAAAATGGTTTCAACCTCGCCTTGCCATTCCCTAGATAGCCATGGTGTAGTGGGTTTTTGGGTTTTCTAATCAGTTCTCGGGTTTCCTGTGGCTGTGGGTTGGGACAAATTCTATGGAACCCTGAAACAACTTGGGTTCCCTGGAGGCTATGGGTTGAATTGCTAGCCCCTTGAGCCTATGGGTTGGGACAAATTCTATGGATCCTTGAAACATCTCAGGTTCCGTAGAGGTTATTGGTTGAATTACTAGTTCCTAGAGCCCTAAATCGTTTGGGTAGAGACCAATCTGGTTGATGTTAATGATTTTTGGACCGAATAGGTGAGATCATTGTGCTTGAGGGTTGAGGTGGTTTGGCCTTTGGAAGCCCTAGTTGGTTCTATTTTGGTTTAACCCTCGTGATCCCAAATTCATGCTTGGAATATGGCACAGGGGTGATTGGTTGAAACAGAGATTTGGTTCAACCCAATCTATGGTCGGGTGGTATGTGGAAGTCCCTGATTTGGTTGGAATTTTCATAAGTTAATATGAGTTATTTTCCTATTGTGATCTATGAGCACTTGTATTGGTTATTATGGTGATCTTATGGCTGATTTGTCATAGTTTCTATTCTAGTTATATGTTGGTTATATCCATGGTTTTATACTATAATCTAGTTATGCTTTTATTCATGATTTGACAAGTTATTAGATGGTTGATGAATGATGGGTTAACAAGTGTTTTTGCAACTACCTTAAGAGGGCATAGAGCATTCTTAGTGATTCTCAAATGAAGTACAAATGTTTATGATTAGATATGCATTCATGACCTGTAGCTTATATGTTTATCATATGTTTGATGAAATGTCTATCTTGCAATAGGCATGTATAGGTCAAGATCTTGCTCAAGATTTGATTGTTTAGCATTGTTATCATCATTGTCATGATTTTGCAAAGTTACAGGTACTTTTGGGCAGTGGTCTGGAGGCTAGCCTGAAAAAAGTGGCATAGATCTTGAGACTGCATGCACAGAACAGGGTATTTTGGGCCATAACCGCTAGTAGATAGGCTTGTGCGTGTGGTTATAACCTCCCAACCGCATGAAGACAATGTTATGGGTGTGGTTGGGGAGTAAAACTAGTGAAAAAAAAGTTCCAACTCGGGGATTAATCACATGAGGTGGTTGGTAGGCTCCTGAGTGATATGTTGTCTTTGAGGGATGTTAGTTTACTTCTAGTTTGTAGGCCCCACTTCCATAACTGGAACTTGAAGGTCAGGTCATATCATAGTGACACTCAAATCATGGTTATCCTAAAGAGCTTGTCAAAGTGGCTAAATGTGGGAGGGTAGTTATATAGAAGGAAACCCTCTTTAAGAGGGAATTGTAGAGGGGCTATGTAACCATTGAGATATATAGAAAAATATTGCTAGTTTCCCTAGTTTTGGGTTCTCATGATAAAATATTTGTGTTAATGTGTATGTCTTTCATTGCATCTTCTCTATTTTAGTTAAGAATATATTTTTAGTAATTAATTGTACATGGTTAAAACCTAGAAGAACATGCACATTCACTCTAGTGAGTGTCTCCAAGACCTCATCATGTTGATAAAGTAGATCTAGAAAAAATTAAATTAAAATTATTTAAGGTTAGTTAAGGAATTTTGATGTTGGTATTATTTGCATGAAAAAACCCAATATAGTAAAATATATTTTTAAATAAACATACTTCAATCCTTTCCATTTGTGGTGTAGTAAGAACCACTCCATTTAATACAATAGGCTTTCTTAAGAGATGACAATGTTGCCACCTATGTCTTTAATACGTGATGCACATTTCTCACTGTTATTTCCATTTATCCTCCAAAGGGTCTTGAGATCATATGGAGCTTTTATGGATCACCTTGGTCACCGGAATCTAATGTTCTTTCACTTGTCACAATCATGTGTTCTTTTGTCTTTGGATGCTTCTTTGTTTTGCTTCCTTTGACAGATATTTTCATGCCTCCTTGCCATGTTGTTCAAGTAACACTTGCAAGTAAGATCATTCATGGAAAGCAAACATCAACCTGAGAAATCTCTTATTCTATCATGTTTCATACAAACTTTCTGACTGTGAATTAACAATGCACTCTGGAAGGAAAGAAGAACCTTTTGGGATTAGGGCACATTATCAAGAGACAACGGTTGTGTGTTGAACACTAAGAATATTTTGTGTGATTTTTTGGGAAGAGGAGGCTTGATGGAAGGCATAGGGCATGGTCTCAATGGACAAGAGAGGTTCAATGTTAACTGTTGATGCACCATGCTCTCAATTGGAAGGCCTAAGTCACAAATAAGGGTACAAGGCACAGTGTCAAGGCTAAAGGGAGGATTGATGCCCATTGTTGGTGTGTTGTGCGCTCAACTGGGAGAGAGGCTTGGAAGAGGGCACAGTTCAAAAGGACAAGTAGGGCTTGATGCTTGAGAGTGCACTATGTGCCAGAGTGGGAGGAAAGGTTTGGCCCTAGGTGCAAGGCGCAGTCTCAACAAACAAGAAAAGTTCAACTGAGCCTTGAGAGTGCGAAGTGTTGTCTCCAATGCTTAGTGGGCAGACTTTGTGAAAAAATGAAATTTGTCTAAGCATAGAAGGTAAGGTGTGGAAAAGCACAATGAGTTTAGAGTAAAAACAAGTGTGATACATACCAACTCATCAGTAAAACTTTGACAGAACCCAGTACTGAGACATATGCATAAAAATGCCAATTTACAATCACTCTACAAGTATAACGGACAAAGTATGTGCAGTTGTGACCAAAGTGTCATTTTGTGACTATAAAGTGTACTAAGACTTGTGAAGTGCATTATGGATGTTGCTAATGATGCGACTGTATTAGTGTTTTTGTAGCAATGGGATACCAAAAGACACCTTCTTAGCATTTGGTTGTTCCCTCCAAATAAATACAAGCAATTTGGTTGTTGTTAGTGGACAAGCATGAAGAAGCAAAGCATTGCAAATGATGAAAACAATGCATATATAAAAATAAACTAAAACAAAGAGATAAAGACATAAATAATGTGTAATGAAGCAAACAAGCCAACACAATTATGGAAAATGGTTCTCTTTATTGAGCGCTAGTGGTAGAATATGAATACAATAGAAGAATACTAAACACTTGAAGATACTTCTTTGAGATATGGTGCTAAAAAAATCCTTAGCAAGGAGGTTCCTTTCCTCACTCTCTTTGCAAGATTAACCTCTCTATCAAAGAAGTATCAAGGCTCTTTCAATGGTGAAATCCTCTCCACACTAGAGTGGTGGATTGCTACGAAGAAACTCCACCAACACAATTGTGATCTACTTCTTTTGCTTCAACAATGAAATGAAGGATTTCTTTGATAACAATTTTTCCATCATAATAGTGTGTTCTCTTTGGTCCTCCCATGGCTTGTTTATATAGAAATTCTTGAATCTCTATTCCATCTCTTGGTTCATGAATGAAAATGACTTATGAGTAGGATAAGAGGATCCTTTTGAGGGTTTCATATCTTTAGGGTGACTCGAATTCGGTTGTCCTTGACTGAAACCTGTCAGGGAATCATCTTCCAAGTGTGGGAAGTGGTCATGAATTTGTTGAGTCACCCATTTCTTCAATCGTATGACTTTCGAAGAAAATGTTGCACAGTTGTAAATTATTACTGAGGATAAGTTGCGCAATCCAATATTAAATATAAAACCTTAGGAAAAAATATTTTTTTTGAATTTCATAATGTCTTCATTTGGAAAATCATCACTTGTACATTCTGTTGGAAAACTTTGGACGTATTTTTCATTGTACAAATATGTGTACAATTTTATGGTGTTAACAGTTTCCCCCTAATGTATGAGGTTAGGAGCAAACATATAGCCGAAATACATCATGCTTTATTTCTTGTCTAAGAGTCTGATCAACTTCTTAACAAAGAGAATAACATGTTGTAGAGATGAGTAAGGAGAAACCTTAAGTGAGAATAAAAGATAACCATGCTGTCAAAAAAGTGCTTATATGAGGCAAGCATGTCCCATGCTCATTATGATGGCTAGTGATTATTTGTTACAATCAGATAGGAAGTATTCATGTCAAGTGAGTGTTGGAGTGGCTGACATGTTGATCGTTGATGATGATAATTCTTTATGCATGTAGGGGAACTTCTTTGACAAATAGATAGCATTAGGTGCCTCCATGCATCACAGAAGGTGAAGCACTGCTTGAATGAGGTGCTTGTGGATGCATGGGTCTTCAACTAAATGAGAGAACTGCAACAGTCATGAAGTATGATACCACCCTGACATGAGAGATTATGTTGGCGTCGAATGTCAGGGGTGCCGATGAAATCAATGGGAAATAGTGATTCCCACTGTGCCACCTGAGGATGTCCCCGAAGGGAGGGAAGCACCTAAGGTACTACCTCGATCCTGGAAGATGGGTATTGAAGTTGACAAGAAAGAGGCATCAACAACCCAAAATGATGATTCGGGAAATCAAGATGTGTAGTGAGACAAATTTTAATAAGGTGGCTCAATAAGGCATCATAATGAAAGTTGGTGATATGAATGGATATGGACAACTTACCCAAGGTCAGAGCTACAATGTGATTGGTGACAGTCAAAACTGTTCTTTTGAGAGGAGTAGCCCTGGAGTTGGTAGGACATCTAGGGTAGGTGTGATCATGTTCTTACTGGCATGAAGAGGGTGAATTAATATGGATTATGTTTTAGATCTGACCAAGGGCGACTAAGGACTACAGCCAGGTACAAGGTATGAAAATATGGGTAGAGACCATTTTCTTAAAAAAATTGCACACTTGCCAAAATAATGTAAAGTTGGTTTGGTATGTACATATATAGAGACAGGTGCCCCATGAAAATAGTGACTTGCATGATGATGGAGGTAAAGTGTATTTTCTGGAGGGAGAGGGCCCTATTAGCTGGTCTCGATGCTGGGTTGATGAGGAGGATGAAGTGATGCAAATGAACTTATGTTTTATGGAGGGATGATAGGCCCAATGTAGAATTTGGGAGAGCATTCGTCTTTATTCGTCGCAAATGAATAAGGTAGCCCCAGAGCAGATTTGTTTAGCAGTAAGTGAAGAAGAGAGGAATGAGGCTAATCTTCAAGGCATGCAAGTGAGGTGGCTCCCAGGCCAGAGTAGATGATCATGGATTCCAAATAGAATGTGGGGGTTTCTAACATGAGGTGATCCATGAGTGGGGAGGATTTATTGACCGATCGTGGGATTTTTACCACATGCAAGGAGAGGTGGTGGTAAACATGGTCGAGATGATGGACCCTATGGTGAATTTCAAAGAAATGATGTTAGGATATTCAAAGCTTCTAGAGGAAGCCTATCATGCTGAGTGAAGATTGATACCTTAACTGTTAATTAGCACCAGGGGAATGAGTTTACTGAGAAGAATATGATAACCTACAACTTCAAAACATCTGTGCATAACAATATGGGAACTGAAAAGAAAGATGTAACAAAAACACATGAAGGTGCACCTAAAGGGTTCTCTGAAAGGGTGGTGTTAACGTTGCTTTTTTCTAACAAGGTGAGCATCAGGTCAAGTGTCATTATGATGCTCCATGATGGTGGGATTGATTCCTAGAATTTCTGGGTAAGACCATGCAAATATGGCCCTATATTCTTGAAGTAGGGTCATGTATGAGGCCACCTACTCTTGATAGCATGTTTCCCCCAGCGATATTTCTTCAAATATGCTCGGTTTGTTTGAAATATCGACCTTAATGGTAGGTGAGATATTTGACATGCTCCCTTCCTCAAATGCAGTTGTTTTGGGATGTGAATCTTAAACCAATATACCTATCATGGAGGTAGGAAATATTTTGATTCTATGGTGCAATTATTATGTCTTGGTGCATCAATAGGCACAAATGAATTTTTGGGTAGAAAGAACAAATGATGATGCATGGCATCCCATGGACATTCAGGGTTTGTCATGGCCTCTAAAATATCTTCATCTGAGTGAAAAATATTATATAATGTTGAATTGGGTTGCACAAGGTCATGAAGGTGGATTTCAGGCCTAGCTATGTTGGTCAACAAGTAAGAATATGATTTGGTGGTTGATGTTGTAGAACCTATCAAAGTTTACAATGTGCAGATGGGATGGTTTAGCAACGTCGGTGATGGTACCACTAGTGTGGTTGGTTTAGAAGTATAGACACCAAAAAATGATGAGCAGATGAGATGAATCATAGTTCCTACAGGCGAGGAAATGAATCATATGTGATGTTACGTGTCGTTCACATTAGTTGGTGGTAGAATTTCTGTAATAGCGGGTTGATAATGAGTGGGAGAAAGTTATTTCCCCCTAGGTGGTGTCCGAGGGGAAAAATTATCTTCCTCACGATGAGTTTGATGTTGAATCCTAAGTTGTCTAAATGTTTGCAACATCTAACATGTCTCAGAACTATGAGAGTTACTGATGCAAATACTGCACACAAAACTAGTGTTAACACTATAAATGGTGTGGGTGTCAATATCCCCCATAGCGTGAGATGATTACGCCTGGTTGGTGTCATGATGTGGGGAAATCATGGGTGTTAGTAGCCTTCGGATATTAGTATCAGCTTGATGTGTGTTCCTAATGTGAGGTTGTCTCAATGTTGCCCTCACTGCTCGAAAGCATGGAAGGTACTGACAGTTCCGCATATGGTGTGCTTGAGAGCATATGTGACATTGATGGAATGAATGTATAGTGTGGTTAGGTCACGAATTATGGACCAACAAGTGAAATATGACTCTAACCTTTCCTAATTCACTACATTGATTTACTAGGTGGTTGGGTCTATCGCATAAGGCGCATGTGTGGGATGATTTTGACAAAGTGGCTTGAGGTCACTTTGTCTTTCTTCTAGATCCAGACCAATGGTGGTGGGGCTTGACACATTCATGGGTGCCTGAATTTGTTTAAGGCATGGTTTTGTCCTCAAATAGGCACAAGATAGACCCACATTCGTCATCCCCAACTAGTGTGGTGTTATCCGGGGATTGGGTATCTGGTTCGACTAGATCAGGGTTCTCAACGATGAATCAACGCATGAAATACAATAGTTTGCTGAATTGGAAAAGGTGTGGGAAACATTGGGTATGATGGTTTCTTGCACAAATGTGGCAACTATGACGCTTGTATCTGGGTCTATTGCTCAAGTTGATGTGTAGGTTAAGGTATTACCTCCTAAATGCCCATAACCCAGGACATTAGTTTATGAAATGTTCTGGTTCATCACATAAAGGAGATGTGGAGGTATGTTGGGTTGTCACTAATTCTAGTTGCCTTAGTACATGGTGGGATGTTGAAGGACCAGAAGAGGGATATGAGCATGAAGCTTCTTCCCTCATGACATAAAAAATGGTTTTAGACCCATCATCTTCCATTGGGGTGGATGGTAGTGATGGGGTCACAGTATTGGCTTGGGTGAGTGCGCCTAACGCATCTCAATATGGAGTGATTTTGGGGAAATGATGAATGTAATGCTCGTATTTCATGCATATGGCGCATGAATGATTGGTGTGCAATTCCTTATAATGTGCAGGTGTGGTCTTTTCTCTAGTAGGGGGAGTTGGATTCACTAGTACTTTTGGGGCATGCAAAAGAGATTTTAACTCGTCTAACTCAGGGAACATATTGGTAGGGTTCCCAACTACTTCACACAAAGTACAAGATGGAGGTACCCTAGAGGAGGAAGCATTTGAAGCTTCCACCTTCTTGCCTTTTTGCTTATCCCTTTTTCTGGCATCGGTTGGTGTCGATCTTGGCATTACTTCTTGTGGGGTGTTATCCTAAGGAGGGGCTACAGGAATGACATTTGTTGAGGAAATACCTGAGTTTTCCACCATGGACTAAGGCGCTAGATACTAGATTGGTATTGTTAGAGCCATATTAGGTAACGAGAGTGTTTCGATGACTTGGTGCGAGATAAAACTAGGTGGGGGCAATAAGAAGGGTGTTTGGGTGATAACATATGGTAAGAATGAAGGATCAGGAACAACATTGCTATTGGTATCTAGAACTGGTTCCTAATCTTGATGGGTGTTTTATCAATTCATCATGCACACCGGGGCTCCTGTGGTCAGGGGGTATCCTCTATCATAGGTGGGTCTCCTGGGAATGTCCCGAGGAGCGTTGGTGGCTTAAATTTTCTGAGGTTAATTCAGTGTAAGTTGTGACCAATTCAGGAGAAGATCTGATGAAAGGTAGCACACCATAAGGGGTAGTTAATGTCTTTTTCTCATGGTATGTGAGTTGGTCAATTGTAACGATTTTCCCATCATGGGGGGACATCATGACCCTATATACGGAAAATCATACTATTAACATTCTGTACATATAAATTTAGCCAAGAAGGATATTATAATCCAACTGTGCATCCAATACTTTGATTTCTATGAGCATGGTTTTACCGGCTAGTGAAGGCTACAATAGATTAATCCTTGCATTAGCCTATGATGGTGGGTTATTATGTTGATTAGCATACAACAAGAATCATAGTTCCTACAGACGAGGAAATGAATCATATGTGATGTTACGTGTCGTTCACATTAGCTGGTGGTAGAATTTCCGTAATAGCGGGTTGATAATGAGTGGGAGAAAGTTCTTACACCCTAGGTGGTGTCCGAGGGGAAAAATTATCTTCCTCACAATGAGGTTGATGTTGAATCCTAATTTGTCTAAATGTTTGCAACATATGACATGTCTCAGAACTATGAGAGTTACTGGTGCAAATATCGCACACAGAACTAGTGCTAACACTATCACTGGTTTGGGTGTCAATATCCCCCATAGCGTGAGACGGATTATGCCTGGTTGGTGTCATTATGTGGGGAAATCATGGGTGTCAACAGCTTCTGTATATTAGTATCAGCATGATGTTTTTTCCTAATATGAGGTTGTCTCAATGTTGCTCTCGTTGCTCGAAAACATGGAAGGTACTAACAGTTTCGCATATGGTCTGCTTGAGATCATATGTGACACTGATGGCATGAATGTATAGTGTGGTTAAGTCACGAAGTATGGACCAACAAGAAAAATATGACTCTAATCTTTCCTAATACACTGCATTGATCTTTAGGTGGTTGGGTCTATTGCATAGGGCGCATGTGTGGGATGATTTTGACAAAGTTGCTTGAGGTTGCTTTGTCTTTCTTCTAGATCCAGACCAATGGTGATGGGGGTTGACACATTCATGGGTGCCTGAATTTGTTTCAAGCGTGGTTTTGTCCTCAAATATACACAAGATAGACCTACATTTGTCATCCCCCATTGGTGTGGTGTTATCTAGGAATTGGGTATCTAGTTCGACTAGATCGGTGTTCTCAACAATGAATCGACACATGAAATACAACAGTTCGCAGAATTGGAAAAGGTGTGGGAAACATTGGGTATGATGGTTTCTTGCACAAATGTGGCAACTATGATGCTTGTGTCTAGGTCTGTTCCTCAGGTTGATGTGTAGGTTAGGGTATTACCTCCTAAATGCACATAACCCGGGACATTGGTTTATGAAATGGTCTAGTTCGTTGCATAAAGGACATGTGGAGGTATGTTGGGTTGTCACTAATTATAGTTGCCTTAGTGCATGGTGGGAAGTTGAAGGACCAGAAGAGGGATATGAGCATGAATCTTCTTCCCTCGTGACATAAAAAATGGTTTTAGACCCATCATCTTCCATTGGGTCGTTGGTAGTGATGTAACAGTATTGGCTTGGGTGGGTGCACCTAACGCATCTCAATATGGAGTGATTTTGGGGAAATGGTGAGTATAATGCTCATATTTCGTGCATATGGCACATGCAAGATTGGTGTGCAATGCCTTATAATGTGCATGTGTGGTCTTTTCTCTAGTAGGGGGAGTTGGATTCACTAGTACTTTTGGGGCATGCAAAAGAGATTTTAACTCATCTAACTCAGGGAACATATTGGTAGGGTTCCCAACTACTTCATAAAAATCACAAGGTGGAGTCATCCTAGAGGAGGAAGCATTTGAAGCTTCCACGTTCTTGCCTTTTTTCTTATCCCTTTTTCTGGCTCCGGTTGGTGTTGATGTTGGCATTTCTTGTTGTGGGGTGTTATCTTGAGGAGGGGCTACAGGAATGACATTTGTTGAGGAAATACCTAAGTTTTCTGACATGGCATGAGGGGCCAGATGCCAAACCAGTATCGATAGAGCCATATTGGGTAACGAGAGTGTTTCGATGACTTGGTGTGAGATAAAACTAGGTGTAGGGAATAAGAAGGGTGTTTGGATGATAACGTATGCTAAGAATGAAGGATCAGGAACAACATTAATATTGGTATCTAGAATTGGTTCCTGATCTTTATGGGTATTTGATCAACTCATCATGCACACCAGGGCTCCTGTGGCCGAAGGGGTATCCTCTATCATAGGTGGGTCTCCTGGGAATGTCTCGAGGAGCGTTGATGGCTTAAATTGTTCGAAGCTAAATTCAGTGTAAGCTGTGATGAATTCTGGAGAAGATCTGATGAAAGGTAGCACACCATAAGGGGTAGTTAATGTCTTCTTCTCATAGTATGTGAGTTGGTCAATTATAACGATTTTCTGATCATGGACGAACATCATGACCATGAATATGGAAAATGCTATTACTAACATTTCGTACATATAAATTCAGCCAATAATATTATTATAATCCAACTGTGCATCCAATACTTTGATTTCTATTAGCATGGTTTTACCGACCAGTGAAGGCTGCACTAGATTAACCCCTGCATTGGCTTGTGATGGTGGGTTATTCTGCTGAGGTGCGGGTAAAGAGAAATATCGGTTCCCTTGTCCTTGACTGGAATATGAGTTCTGGGAAGGGGAAAATGCTTCCACGTTCCTAAGGGGTATGTGAAACCTTATGTAGGAAGGTATTCGCCACCTTGCGTAGGTTGATATTGGCTGACCTACATAGTAGGATTCTGTATATGCATAGGTTGGTCAGGGTAACATCCTATGTGGTGAGGTGATGCTATGTCACTGAAGGGTTGGTGACTATAATTGTATCTAGGGTACTTGAAGGTGTTGTTGGGTTGGTTTTTGGATATGGTCCCAATGAATCCATTAGCAGCATCGGATGTGCCTGGTGTCTCTTGTTTAAAATTTTGCAAGTGTGGGGCATCTGGAAGAACATGGTAGAGGTATCCTGACTATGTGTATATAAGCTCTAATTGTTGACCTTTTCTAATGGCCTCTTCCTCATTTTGTGGGTATGAATTCACCACATATTTTGAGATTTCTAATGTGAGAGATCTCAAAAACAAGTCAAGGAGGAGTTTGTCTTCCAAATGTGATTTTTACAAGCTACAACAATTTTTCCATTCATGGATGTGATATGGTATGTGTATAGCACATGTATGTTTGAAATGGGTAAGGAGTTTCAAGCCTGAGTCCTAACGAACTGGGAGTTGGAAGAATGTTAGGAATGTTGTGGCTAAGGAACTAAAGCTCCCATGTGACACAGAAGGTTGGTCAATATACCATTTTGTTGTAGGCCCTATAAGGGTGAATTGAAGCAGTCATAATCGAATAGTATCATCTGTGATATTATTGGTTGAACACCAAAGGTGAAAGGTCTCGGCATTATTTCCTGGGTCTTATCCCTATTTCCCTTCAAATTTTCAAATGTCAAAAGGGATATTGGTGGCCACGGGTGGCCAATTTTGATCATGATCAATAACGAGTTAGTTTTCTTAAATCAGGAAGGCTTAAGGAAGCTAAAAACAAGACTTGTGAGTTTCCCGCCATGGCGAATCGATTTTGAATAGCTATATGTATAGGGGTTCCGTGATGAGGATAGTTACCCTGGTGAGAACCATGTGGACTCCTGAGAGGGGAGTTTTGGGGGCTCCCCTAAGGGGTAGTGTGAGGGGCCCTGAGGAGTAGCATCAGGGGCCCCTGAGAGGTAGTGAATCGGGTACTTTGACAAGGAGGGGTTCCAAGAAAATTTTCACCAATAAAGGAAGATCTTGTAACGGTAGTTGTGTGGTGTTTTTTACACCTCAATGGTGAGAGACGTAGCACTCATCCTGGTAATGGAGGGATGTTTTGAAAATTTCTAGATCGATGGGGAGTCGTGGGGTCCCCTATGGTGTCGAGTAGAGTGTTTTCTACTTTTTCTAATTGAGGGAAAATGACTACTTTCCCTTTAACTTAGACCATGTGATCAATCAAACAAAAAATGTTTTGTTTGTTTTTGCGTATGATAAAGGATCCTTTAATGACCTAGTCATTCTTTCCACTCTCAAAGTAACTGGGCCTTGCAAAATTATCTTTTTATGGGTATTAGGGAAACATCCTCAAAGAATCAGCGATGCTTTCTAGTAGCCGAAGAATCAACCAAGGTAATGGATGAGGCTTTAGTGTTGCCCGCACCTCCACCTTAGGGATGCATGCCTTATATTTTGGCCACTAAAGTACCTTCCTCCCACGTGAGCATTTGAGTCTTTAGCTTCTTGGTAGTAAGTTACCAGTACATAGCACTATATGGGTTGGGTAGCCCCAAATATTACCGCACGCACTGGAACTAAGTTGAACCCCCTCTTAATCGGGTCTCTGTCATGCTCAGGTATTCTTTTCCATGGGATGATTAAAGGATTTTAAGCAGCCTAAAAGTCAACAACTATGTTTCAAATATGTAACATGACCATGGCAACTTATGGGATGCTTACCCCCAATGGTCCTAACCTGAACTATAAATTATTTTGTGGCCCCTGTGGGAAATTTTGTTGCTTCAAGTTATGGTTGCTTTTAAGGGTCTTGCTTTTCTTAGGGCATGAAATGTAAGCCGAAGCAAGCTAAGTACAAAAATCTCCAGAAATTGGATGCCTTCTTATACAAATCTTATAAAAGCTTAGTGTGTGATGCATAATTGTGTGCAAGTGGGAAATTTAACATGCAAAGTGTGATAAGTTGTGGATATTCGGCGATTGTTACAATATCGTCCTAATTATACTAGATTTCAGTTGTTCCTTACATGAAAAAGAAATGATGTGCGGGTAATGGATTGCTTAATATTTCTCCTATTACATTATGGGTGCCTAAAGGGATATGGGAAACACAAGTACTTTAAGAAAGATTCCATATGCAAGCACAAGTTCGCCTAAAATATGCAAGGGAAGTAGAGATTACTTACTTTCTGTAATGACACTTGGCCCTAGTCCCAAAAATAGTGAAATGGAAAAAATGCTTTGTTTAGTAATAACATGTGTCGATGATGGGTCACTTACTCCTTTACTAATTAAGCTATATGATTTGAAAAAACTAGAAAAATAGATTGAAAAATATATGTGGAATTTCGCCACTTACTTTTCCCCCTAATTAAGCTATGTGAGAATTGCAAATAAAAATAAAAGTAAAGATAATATAATTACCCTACTACTTGTGATTAGTAAAGAAATTAAGTAATATAAATTGATTGGAAAAAATTTCAAAGGTGAAGGCAATTCACTAAAGGTTGTCAATCACCTGAGAAAAGTGAAATTACAAGAAATTTTTTGCTTTTTGGAAACTGCGCGGGTTTTACCATGCACATATGCGGTTGCGCGTCTGTATAAGAAAAAGTCATGGTATGCACGTCTATTTGTAAGAAATCCACGTGGTCGATAGAAAAACTATGAACAAATAAGTTTCTTGGCCATCAACGGGTCCAAAAGGTCTTGCAAAAATTCTAGAGAGATTTTGAATTCCTTGTGAGGTGATAATGCAAAGAGAGGGTCTTGCAAACACAGTCATTCGAGTAAATAAAAGAAAACAATGGAGTCGCTAATCTTGCAGTAGTGTTTTTGTAGCAATGGGGTACCAAAAGATACCTTCTTAGCAGTTGATTGTTCTCTGCAAAGAAATACAAGAAATTTGGTTGTTGTCAGTGGACAAGCATGAAGAAACAAAGAATTGCAAATGGTGAAAACAATGCATATAAAAACATAAACCAAAACAAAGAGATAAACACACAAATGATGCTTAATGAAGCAAACAAGTCAACACAATTATGGAAAATGACTCCCTTATTGATTGCAAGTGGTACAAGATTAATACAATAGAAGAATACTAAACACTTGAAGGGAATTCTTTGAGTTATGGTGCTAAAAAATCCTCAGCAAGGAGGTTCCTTTCCTCACTCTCATTGCAAGCTTCTCCTCTATATCAAAGAAGTATCAAGGCTCTTTAAATGGTGAAATCCTCTCGACACGAGAGTGATGGATTGCTAAGAAGTAACTTTACCAACACAATACTGCTCTACTTCTTCTGCTTCAATAATGAAATGAAGGATTGTTATGATAGAAATTTTGTCAGCATAACATTATCATCTCTTTGGTCCCCACATTCGCTGTTTATATAGAATTTTTTGAACCTCTCTTCCCTCTCTTGGTTCATGAATAAAAATGACTTATCAGTAGGACAAGAGGATTCCTTTGAGGGTTACATATCTTCAAGGTGACTCAAATTCGACTGTCGTTGACAGAAACATGTTAGGGAATCATCTTCCAAGTGTGGGAAGTGGTCCTGAATTTGTTGAGTCGGCCATTTCTTCGACTACATGGCTTTTGATGGAAATGTCGCATAGTTGTGAATTATTTCTATGGATAAGCTATGCAGTCCAATATTATATATAAAACCTTAAGAGAAATTGATTTTTTTTAATTTCATAATGCCTTCAGCTGGAAAATCTTCACTTGTACATTTTGTTGGACGACTTTGTGTGTCTTTTGGATACTACAAATATGTGTATGATTTTTTGGTGACAACAAGACAAGCCACTAAAATTAATGACTTAGACCCACAGTGACTTGTGAGATGGGATTTCCTGAGAGATGACAATGTTTCCACATATGCATTTAATAATTGATGCAAATTTCCCATTGTTATTGCCATTTATCCTCCAAAAGGTTTGAGATCACATAGAGCCTTTATGGATCACCTTGTTCACTGAAATCCGATGTTATTTCACTTCTCACAATCATGCGTTCTTTTGTCTTTGAATGCTTCTTTGTTTTACTTCCTTTGATGGATCTTCTCATGCCTCCTTGCCTTGTTGTTCTAGTAACATCTACAAGTAATATCACTCATGGCAAGCAATAATTAGCCTGAAAAATATCATAGTCTATCATGTTTCATGAAAACTTTCCTCATTTCAATTAGCAATGTGCTCGAGAAGGGAAGAGGGAGATTTTAGGCACATGCAACACTATCAAGAGACAAGGTTGTGTGTTGAATACTAAGAATTTGTTGTGTGATTTCTTGGGAAGAGGAGGCTTGATGTAAGGCGTAGGGCGCAATCTCAATGGACAAAAGAGGTTCAATGTTGACTATTGATGTGCCATGTGCTCAACTAGGAAGGCCTAAGTCCCATTGAAGGGAAAAATTCATAGTGTCAAGGCTCAAGGGAGGCATGGTGCCCACTGTTGGTGTGTGGTGTGCTCAACTAAGAGAGAGGCTTGGAAGAGGGCATAGTTTAGAAGGACAAGGAGGGTTTGATGCTTGAGAGTGCGTTGTGCACCAAAGAGGGGGTTGCAGGCTCAATAAATAAGAAGGGTCCTACTGATCCTTGAGAGTGAGCAGTGTTGTCTCCTAGACTTAGTGGGCAAACTTTGTGAAAAAAGGAAATGTGTCTAAGTCTAGAAGGTAAGGTGTGGGAAAGCAAAATGAGCTTAGAGTAAAAACAAGTGTGACACATGCCAACTCATCAATAAAACATAGAAAGAACACAATATTGAGGTGTATACATCAAACCACAAGTTTACAATCACTCTACAAGTATAACAAACAAAGTATGTGCAGTTGTGACCAAAAGTGTCATTTTGTGACTAGAAAGTGTACTAAGACTTGTGAAGTGCATTATGGATGTTGTTAATGATGCGATGACACTTAGGAAAGAAAAAATACACTTGAAACATATAAAATAACATGAAACAACACTTGTTGACCAAAAGAGACACTTGATATGACAGTAGGTAGGCCCCAAAATTTGAATGTAACAAAATTTTGGACGGCGTTGTAGCAATGACAACACTTGGCAACATAGTGGATGAAATTCAACTTCTCTATCTAGGAATAGCTTTCAGTAAAGGTTTATCCCTTCACAAATTATTGATTCATCAATATGATTGCCTTGGCTTTCCCATTCAACCTAATTATAGATGTAGTATCCACCATTCTTTTCCTTGTTTAAACACACGAAAATTATGTCATATCACAGTTGTTTCAATCTAGGAAAGGGTAATATATAATGGTGATTTTTAAATATTTAGAGTATGAGTTTCATCTCTGGTGTTTCTCTACTACCAGCAGGATTGGAAATTACCCCGGTGGAGTCACTACAGGAGCACAAGCATTTATTCGTTGCCAACGAGCCTGAACAGTACCCTAATGAAGTTACTTGCTTCACCTCTCTACGTAGGAAGCCTTTATCTTCTTTCACCCTTTATTTATTTACTTAGTATAACTATGCTTAGGAACTTATTATTTCAATGGGGCAGAAGAGGTATCTGGACTTATTGAGAGCAGAAGAGGTTGCTCCTTCAGAGAAGCATATATATACCCTCTAATATAGGTTTGTTTATTATAGGTTTTCCCCTTATCCTTTCTCTATTCAATTGGATAAGCATGTAGAGAACCAATTTGAGGAGTAGAGCTGCTAAAATGAATGCGGATCTCATAGGTTCACTCAAGTTTCTCTTCTTGAACGCATCATGTTTTCCATCTAGACCTTTCTTGACTTAGGGTATCTTTCCCAGACAAGGAAGTAGAACTAACATATAGCCAACCGTTGCATTTATCACATCGCTTATCTATTTCACCACATAATATTCCAAAGCCATACACACTTTCACACAAAGGTCTTATTTACATGCAATGACCAAAACCAAAGGAGACAAGATAGTGCATGACTCGATATGACAAACATACACCTGATAAAAAGAAAATTCTATGGCAAAACGCAACATAGGGTTGTTACTGAAAGTAGTGTTTGATATCCAGACCATTAACAGGAAGAGAGTTAGTCCTTCCTTCTAAATATTTCAACTTAAAATCATTATGACTGAGTTTTTGTTCGATGGTAAAGGGGCCAATCCATAGAGATTGAAACTTCTTGTGTTTTCCTTTCTCTTCGTGGGATTTATCCCACTTTAATAAGTCACCCACATCAAAATTCTTAGTCCCTGCGGATTTCTTATCAAACCAACTCTTGATACAATTTCGGTGCACAATAAATCTTTCTTTGGATTTGAGCATTTGTTCCTCGATTTTAAACAAGGTACCTATCCTACTTTGAACTAGGAGACATGCTTTTCCTTGGGACTCTTGGGAGAGTTGCAAGGCGGGAAGATACATGTTGGGAGGCAGGATAACTTATTTACCATATACGAGGAATTATGGAGAGATTTTGAGAGAGGGTCTGGGAGTTACATAGTTAGCCCATAGTGAATTCACCAAAGCATTGTGTCACTTCCTTTATTCAGAGAAAATAATATTCTTGATTATTCAAATGAGATTTTTATTAGTTGATTCAACTAAATCATTCCCCTATGGGTAATAATTTGATGCATTCTTCAAAGCAATACCATTTTCTAATGCAAACTCATAAAGTTTCAATGAGGAAAATTAAGTTGCATTATCAAAGACAAGAAACGTTGGAATGCCAAACTTGGCTATGATGTTCTGTTTCATAAATTGGATGACCTCTTGATTGTTGACTTGCCGTAAAAAAACCGCTTCAGCCCATCGAATGAAATATTTTTTTGTTGTTAAAATGTATCGGTGTTGCTTCAATGAATGTGGAAATATCTCACCAATAACATCTAGTCCCCACTGTTGGAAAGGTTCAAATGTTATTGGTAGCATTCGGGTGGTTGACTTTTGATCTCGACCAAAACATCTCTGACATGTTGGGCACTTTCGAGCGTAAGCATGAGCATCCTTAAAAAAGTGGGCCAATAATAACCAACCCTCATTACTTTATGTGCAATTGTATCACAAGTATCCACCTGTTCGTCCATTGTGCAAATATTTTAATATTTTTTCTATATCCTAAGGCTCTAGGCATCTTAGAAAGACACCATAATGTTGCTTTCAAAAAATAAGTACATGTATGAGCTGATAATATAGATATTTAAGGCGAATTTCCCTTTTCTGCTTATTCGATAAATGTGTGCTCAAGGTTCCATGCTCTAGATATTGTTATATATATGAATACCAAGGCATGGTTGAGCTTGTTGGAGGAACCTTTTCAAGGTTATACATATTTATTTCTTGTTCCCATCGTGAAAGATCTTCCTCTAGAGAATCTCTTTCTTCCGCTGCGAGTCAACAGAGGTGGTGGCCCTTAACAATATGAAATAGCTTGAACTCTAGATCTTATTCCTGTAAACAAGTCATCTAGTTCACTCTCTTCTCACCTAGCTCTTGTTTCACAAAGAGCATTATGGCTACTATATGAGGCACATATATAATCATGTGGGCTTTGAGAAGCTAGGGCCTAAAATGCTTGACTACTTTATATACTGCATAGGCCTATTTATCAATACCAGGGTAGTTTAACTCTAACCCATGTAAACTAGCACTCATAAAATATATAGGTCATTCATTTCCTTCATTATCCTTTTGTGTTAATATGACCACAATAGATGCATCAAAAGTGAAAGTATATAACAGGAAATATTTTCCATATTCCAAACTATACAATGCATGAGCGTCAGAGATAGCTTGCTTAATACAGGCAAAGTCATATTTATCCCTTTTATCCATTTATAAATTTATTAATCATCTCTTGTAGTGATTTGACAATCTAAGCATAATCAGAGATGAACTTACAAAGGAAATTAATCTTCCCAAGGAAATATTGCATAGCATTCTTGTTTATAGGAAAAGGGATTTGAGCTATAGTATTGACCCTTTCGGGATCAACCTTGATTCCGCTTTTAGTGATGATTTGTTCTAAGAGAGTACCTGACACACCAAAGATTCTCTTTTTTGGATTCAAATAAATCCCATACTTACAACATTTCTCAAATATTTGCTTCAGATGACGCACATAGCATGATCTCTTCTTTCAAAATACAATTACATCATCCAAATAGACTACAACACTTTGTCCAATAAATCCATGGAACGATATGTCCATAGCACTCTTAAAAGTAGTGATAACATTAATAAGTTTGAATGGCATGCACTTGAATGAAAAATTCCCCCACTTTGTTATGAAGGTGCTATTTAGACGATCCAGTTGCACTACCAGCACCTCATTATATCTGAAGGGCCCATCTAGCAGTGAGAACATCTCCAACCCAAATATTGTTTGTAGTATCTTTATCGGATTCCTGGTTGAGGTTGTAAAAATCAAAACATAGGCGTATCTCACTAGAATTTTTCCTCATAGGAACCAAGTTGGAAACCCAAGTAGAATGTCTTACTTTAAAGATGATCTGAGCATCCAGCGATTTCCTTAACTCCTTTTATATTAGTTATTCAAGCGTTGGATGGACCTTTCTAATCTTCTGTTGATATGGCTTCACTCCTTCTTTAATAGGAATGACATGTTGGATAATATGTGTATCATATGTCTTTAAATCATCATATGTCCATACAAACACATCATTGTACTGCTTCAAGAGATGAATAAATGCATGACGTTCTTGCAAAGAGAAACATGTACCGAGGTTTACATATTTTGAATCGTTGACTTGTTCATATGATAACTTCGATCTTTAAGCCTTGGTGTTAACTGGTCCTCTAAAATGGTTTTTCACATCATAAATATTTTCAAAGACACAAATTATTTAGGCATAGTATTTCCTTTTGATGCTTCAGTTGCTCCCTGCAAATCCTTATCATGCTTATCTTCGTCAATGGACACATCTTTAAACATGTCTTCATTGGCCATAAAATGTAGTATCTATCAATCATCATTAAAAACATGAAAGTTAGTCACGTTATCGGGCACAGATGGTTTATAAATAATATCTATAGAAAAACCATCTCTTAAATGTGACATCCTAGCAGTTGCATTAGTTAATGTATCTGTGGTGGCATTTCTAATTCTAGGAACATAAATAATATTGAATGCCTTAATATGAGAAATGAGTACCTCTTGCTGGTAGTTTCTCAAATTTGGTGATACACAATGGATAATGTTCTGTACCTAACAAGTGACAACCTCTGAATCACCAATTACCTTAAGCACCTCTAGCTTGAGGTTTATGGCATTTTTTATTCCCAAAACAAGTGCTTCATATTCAGTGGTGTTATTCGTGCACTAGAACTCAAAGCAACATGTTAAAATGTACCTCTTGTTATGTGGTTCTATAAGAACACAACCAACTCCAGAGCCATCCTAAGTCTTAGAACCATTGAAATTTAAAGTCCAAAAATCAGTGGCTACTAATCTAATTCCTACATTATTACTACTACGTACATCTATATTACAAGATTCATTTTCACCAGTTGGACTACAAAGAAGGAGTTGCAATTGTGTATATGACGAGATGTGTGATGGTTGCACTTGGTAACACCTGTGATCAATCTCTAAAAAGAAATTTACAAAAGTGATGTTAGCAAATTCAATTGGCTCATTATGTCCTTGAAGTAGTCTCACAGTGTTCTTCATATAAGGCTCACTTTCTACTCGAATTTCATTGTCTGTGCCCCTATACGGAAGCCAAAAATGTGTCCAGTCCGTTGAGAAATATCCTTGTATCTTACTAGACCAATCTCTACTCAGGAGTAAACCATAGGCTTCAGGAACGTCCACAATAAAAATATTGATGGATTGGTGTACTATATGGTCAAATGACAAGCGAATGATAACATTGTTGAGTTCACCAATTGCCTGGACCAGTGATCTGTCCAGTTGTATGATTTGTACTTTAGTATTATCCCACTTAGCATTAATTTTATTAGGTATAGATAGAGGCATTACATTTGTAGATGCACCGAAATCGACCAAGCAATTATGGATATTATAATTAAAATTTTCAAACATTAAGAGAAAGGGAGGGCAGGGAGTGTTAGTATTTAAATACAACATTAAATATAGATTCGAGAATACCAAGAGACTTAACAGACACGACTTAAGAATAAGAAACTTTGTCACCTAATGGAGGTTGCGTTGAAAATTCTTGGACAAACAGCTCACATTGGCCTACTATCCTAGTGAGATCAAAAATTGAAATGTTGGCACGAATTGTATTCATATATTTAATGATGTTATAGTCAATAATTTCATTTCTAATAGGAAGTGATAAATTATATCGAGGTGTAGCTTTGTCAGAAACTTTTGGAATGATGGGATTGTTCTTATTGCTCATGGAAGCGTCTTTAGAATTTCAAGCACTTCCAGACTTGTTCTACGTATTCTTAGTAGGTTGAGTTGGCGGTAAAATATTTCTTAATAGTTGTTTCTTCAAATCTTGCTAGGAAATTGGCCCTTTACTCCTCGGGATTTATCGACTAGTTGTAGACTAAGGAGGAGCTTCACTTACCTATGGTTCCTCAACACTTTTCTTATCAACATTGAATATGATATCAAATACATTAACTAAGTATCTTGCACTTGCACTTTACTCAGCCACATTAATTTCATTTATTTCTTCAATCTGCTAAGACTGCTCATCTTCTAATAAGGTATCAACAATATGAGTTGCCATAACATTCTGTTGTGATTCCACAGTGGGCGTGACTTCTTTGCATGCCTCTCCTGATGGAAAGTTAAGTAGTTTTCTATGCCTAAACTTTCAACATTAAACATAACATTTGAGGTTTGTGCAAATTTAGTCAGTTAATTGTTGTTATTTATCTTAAGAAAAAATAGCTTGGAAGTCGTGTTATTGGTAGATATCTCGCTCAACTTTCTCTTTAATTTGGATAATTCATTAGTCAGTATCTTCAAATCCTTGACTAACCTTTCCATGTCAAAATAATCCTTTTCCTTAGTTTCCGTTGAAGAGGATTGAGTTTTCTTACCCAAATATTTGGAGTCTTTAGAATCATTAGAGTCTATAATGCTCCAATAGCATGCAAATCATTTTCAACAGCAAGGGCTTCTACAAAATTTAAAGCCAATGTCTCCTTTGCAACTCTCTTAACAAATGAAAATATATTGGTATGCAAGGAAGTTGTATAATAATCTTTAGTTATGTCATGTGGTTGCACATCTACGGGTAAATATTTGATTGAAATGTTTCGCTCTCTATTTGTCTCCCATCCTGAGGTTCCCGAGTTCTTTTAACAACATGGTGGGAGTTTTATCATCTGCAAACTTCTCTAAAAACAACTTCTTAAACTCCATATAACTGTGAATGTGATTGGGTCAAAGATTGTGATACCATATAAAGGCTCTACCTTCCAAAGTGTACGGAAAAAAAGTCTACATGAAACATCATCAAATCGTACCTCAAGCATTCCTAAACGCATGTAGAAGTCGCCAATATGATCTTTAGCTTTTATCTCCATGTCAGGATCAAACTTTGATAATAGCTTTTCCAAATTTTTAGGCATGCGTTGAATATTATCCTGAACAGAAAGAGGCCCTTGGGCCATCCAATCCAAACCTTGATCAGCCATGTCTTCTCCTCCTTCCTCCTCTTCCTTAGAATCTGAAGAGTCTTCTCCCTTTTCGTTCAAATCTTCCTTAAAATCAGGTTATTCTTCGTACCTTAGTTGTTCTTCGTCATAAAATTGAAAATATACCTTGTCACCTTCTAAACCTTCATCAATAGGTGAAATATCCCTTTGTTGAACTGTCTCTTTTGAAGATTCTGCTAACTCTTCAAGGGTGGAAATAACCAAATCTTCCAATGAGGAAGAATATGAGCAACAGGAAGTAATCCAAGAGTTCTTATGATTTGATAATGAGATCTAAGACAATTATTAAGGTATTACAGACTCGTGTGCATGGATTTGCCTATGTTATTTTGCAATGGATCAATGAGATTGCAAAATACACAGATAATGAAGCAGTAAAGAAGCATAATAGACAACACACATAAACACAACAAATTTAATAAGGAGTTCACCCAATACTCCTAGGCTACATCTCCTCGTCCAGCCTTCAATGGTGGCCTCTCTGTTATGCCTTCAAGCAGAGTTTTACAGCAGTGTGAGCTCCATTTGAGACTCAACACAAAACAGATACTACATCAAGATTTTTCTTGAACCTCTCAAGCCTCTCTAAGTACACAGACTCTCTCAATCACTCTTTGTCTCTGTCTTGGCTCTGTCTCGGCACTGCCTACCTCTGTGTTCTATTTTCTATGGCTTTAAAGCCAATCTACGCTGCCTGTTCATTTCAGCTTCTCGGCTTTCTGTCTCCCCAACCTCTGTCCGCTCAAACCCCCTTCTGAGCATCAGCAATCATTGCTAAACACTTCCACCGATGGTGGCCACTTGTATTGTAACGGAATAGGTCATCGGGCCTTCAAATTCCCAAAAGTGGTCATTCTCTATTAGCACAGGAAAATGCATTCAAAACTGTGAAATTCTGCCAAAACATTGTTCATTTCTAACTTCAAAAGTCCTTAAATCTAGTCTATTTTCCTATCGATTCCATCCTCAATCACTATCGCAAGTCGCTTCAGCCTTGTTCCTTTGTATTTTAAAAATACGTTAAAACTGTGAAAATAATGCAAAAATGGCTTTGGGTGGATTTAAAATGATATCCATTTTCATTCCCAAACCCCTTTAGGTTCGGGTTCTATTGCATCAATGTTGTTTCTTTGAATTTCATTAAATAACGAGATATGTGAAAATGAATTGAAAATGCCTTTTGGCAGATCTCAAATCTCATGTAATAATGTTTATATATCCATCAGGTCTGGCTGATCGCATCACATACATATATATGTATAAGTCCCGCTCCTCTGTGTAGCTCCAATTACGATATTGCGATGCGATTAATCGCAATTACATATCGCAATAACCCCGGTCTGTTGTAAGCGCTCTATTGTGGTTGCTGACTGTAATTTTTCGAGGCAACGTGGGTCGTCGATCTACACGCTTAATCGACAGTCCTCGTTGACTCCACCGATCGCCATCGCAACTCATATAGGATATGTGCCAATATCTTCCGTTTGCCTGTGCGAATTGCGATTTGCCAATCAGATCTAGACTGTTGATCGGCCAGATCTGACGGATGTTGTGCATTCATTGTTCAAGCCTTCGCTCCTCTGTTTTTCACTATTTTCTCTATGTTTTCGTTTCCCGATAGTGTTTTTCTGCCTTTTGGAGGGTTCCCCTTATACGATGGTTTTGATCTTTTAAGCATTTTAAGAGATTTTGAAGACTTAGAGAGTAGTCTAGGATCCTTTTGGATCACGCCTTCCCACTGAAAAGGCTTTTGGACCACCAAAAGTTGGTTTTCAAGCATCTCTCAAGTGAGGATACAGCTCCCTCACTTGCCCAATCTCTATCCATTTCACACTGTTGGGTTTTGAACCTTTGAGTCCAATTCTCAGGTACTCAACATCCCCTCTACATATAGTTCTCACCTTCCTGTTTAGAACTGTATCTTCCTGCAACTCATTGAGATATTCAAGCAATAGATCATCAATAGAAGGCAATTGACTTTGCTCTTCGGGATCTTCAATTAATGAAGGTTCAAACAGTCTTAAATTTTCTGCATTTACCATTGAATAGATGTGCATGTAAGCTGGCAAATCAAGGCGGAAAGCATTCTCACCAATCTTCTCAAGTATATTGAAAGGCCCATACCTTATTGGCTTCAACTTCTTTCCTTCACCTTGCATTTTGTCTTTGCTGATATACAGCTAGACTTGATCACCAACTTGGAAGCTATGCTCCATATGATGCTTATCATGCCTTGCCTTGTACTTGGCTTGGCTCTTTTCCAGTTGTTCCTGCACTGCTTGGTGAATTTCTTGGATCTGTTCAATGAACCCAGTTGCTTTGTCCACATCATTGTGTCCATCAATCACTATGTCTTTTTCAAAGACAAAATCCAAGGGAGACCTTGGTATAAAACCAAAACAAGTCTCAAAAGGAGACCTTTGTGTAGAAGAATGCTTAGCACAGTTGTAAGCATGTTGCACATAACATAAATGTTCATCCCAAAGCTTGGGATGCTTGCTGCAATAACCCCTAACCAACTGGATCATTGTCCTGTTGACCACCTCTATTTGGCCCACCTCTATTTGGCCATCTGTTTGTGGATGAAAGGTTGTGCTCTTCTTCAATCTGGTGTCCATCAATTCCCACAGACTTGACCAAAACTTCCCAACAAATCGAGAATCTCGATTAGATACTATGGAAGTCGGTAACCCAAAATGCAACCAGACATGCTGAAAGAACAATTTTTTTGTTTGTTTAGCTGTAATCTGCTTATTACAAGGAATTAAAATACACATTTTTTTGAACCTATCCACAATAACATATAAATAGTCATGACCTTTTCTAGATTTAGGCAATCCCCCAACAAAGTCCATAGAAATACTTTCCCAAGGGCGAGAAGGAACTGGAAGTGGAGTGTACAAGCCTAGTTTTCTATTGTTGGGCTTGCTTTTAGCACACATGGTACACCCTTTAATATATCTAGAAATTGTTTCATGCATTTTTGGCCAATAGCAAAATCCTTGCAGGTGTGCAACTGTTTTACTTACGCCAAAATGACTTGATATCAGAGAAGTATGCGCTTCATGAATTATGTTAACTCTTTTAGTTTGTGGAATGCATAGCTTTCCCAAATGGTACAAGAGTTGGTCCTTAACATAATAGTCCAATTCTTCTACTTTTTTGCCATGACATAAAGTTGTATATACATCTTTAAAATCTATATCTTGAGCATACTGTTCAATGTAGCTTTCATGCATTACTGAGTTATGCTTAAATATAGTTGATGCATTTATAATTGGTCTAGACAACATATCTGCAACTTTATTGTGTATGCCCTTCTTATATCTGATGACTAGATGAAACTGTTGTAGGAAACCCATCCACCTATAGTGTCTTGATTGCTGCAATTTCGTTTGTGAGTGCAAATACTGAAGTGGCTGATGATTAGTATGTATAATTGTTTCTTTGCCCATTAAGTAACTT
Organism: Pinus taeda; assembly: GCA_000404065.3. Taxonomy (NCBI): domain Eukaryota; kingdom Viridiplantae; phylum Streptophyta; class Pinopsida; order Pinales; family Pinaceae; genus Pinus; species Pinus taeda. The sequence goes on along the minus strand of APFE031635191.1, from coordinate 255,978 downwards.
TTCCACTTTTTCACTATGTACTAATACATACAATTCTTAATCATATGTGGGATAATTAACTACTACATAATTAAATGTCTTAGAATGGTAGCATATGGGTTTACCATGTTGCATCAACACTGCTCCCATGGCATAGTCATTGGCATCTGTTTCGATCTCAAATGGTCTTTGAAGATCTGGAAATGCTAGTACTAGTGTTGTACTAATTTTTTCTATCAAGGTGTCAAAGGCTTTCTTCTATTTGCCTCCCCACTCAAACACCTTGTTCAATCATTTCCAAGAATGTAAGGGAGCTGCAAATAAGGAAAAATTAGCAATAAACTTTCTCCAATATTGTGTTGCTCCTAGGAAGCTTCTAACTTCTGTAGCAGATTTCGGTTTAGGCCATTTTACAACGACTTCAACCTTAGAGGGATTTATCTTCAATTGACCACCCCCTACAATATGACCCAAATAATTTAAAGATGTTTTGCCAAATTCACACTTTGATAATTTAACATAGAGATTTTATTTTTTCAAAACATCAAGAGTCTGCTCTACATGCTTCAAATGTTCTTCCCATGTTTTATTGAAAACAAGAATGTCATCCAAATATACAATTACAAAATCATCAATTAAAGGCCTGAGTACATCATTCATAACTCTCATGAAAGTGGCAAGAGCGTTAGTTAAGCCAAAAGGCATAACTAGCCATTCATACAGCCCTTGCTTTGTTTTGAAAGCAGTCTTCCATGCATCTTGCTATGCTACTCTAACCTAATGGTAACCACTACGCAAGTCCAACTTGGAAAAGTAAACATCTTCTTTCAGCTGATCTAATAGATCATCAATGCGAGGAAGGGGATAACGATTCTTGATTGTTATTTTATTCAGTGCTCAGTAATCAATGCACATCCTCCACGAACCATCTTTCTTCCTCACCAACACGATTGGAGATCCGCATGCTGATGTGCTTGGTCTTATGAACCCTTTCTCGAGCAGCTCCTGCCCCTGCTTCTTAATCTCTGCATTCTCTAAAGTGGATAACCTGTACATTCTGATGTTAGGCAATGGAGCATCTTGCTGCAAATGAATATCATGTACAATTTCCCTTTTGGGTGGCAAACCTTTAGGTTCTTAGAATAAGATATCATATTCTGAAATAACTTTTTCTAAATCAACTTTTTGTTTAGCATCACAGCCCTCAAATACATTGGTTTTATCAGGTTTCATTTCCTTTACAACCATAAGTAAAAATTGCTTGCATGAATTTACAATTCTTTTCATCAGCCCTGAGTTTCTGAGAGTATAATTATTCTTGAGTTTATGAGCTCTTACAATATATTCTATTCCATCTTTAACGAGTTGATACTTATTTTCAACTCTATAGAAAATGGCTTTTCTGTCATACAAGTAAGGACTTCCTAAAACAATTCCACATATATCCAAGGGAACTATATCTAACTCAACCTCATCTAAAAATGCTGACCCAAAAGAAAACCTAAGTTTACATTGTCTAGTCACTTGTAGCTTTGCTTTATCACATACCCAGCCTGATGGATATGGCTTCTTGTGAGGTGTGGTTAGTAATCACAGCTTCTTTACAATTGCTTCAGAAATTAAGTTTACTTTTGAGTCACTATCAAATAAAGTATCAATCTTTTGATGCTTCGAAATAACTCTAATATGAAAAATCTCATGCCTTTTCCTCTCATTTTCTTCATTATCAATAGTTTGTGCAGAATTACTAGTAGATGCTTCAGAATTTTTACCTTTTATACCTGCGGCTGCGATTGTTGTTTCATCACCTGAGTCTGACCCCAAATCTCTCTGTATAGCAGCAACAGTCTTCTTGTTCTTGCCATCGAACTTCTTGGGTTTCAGCTCCGGATGCAAAAACCAGCAATGTTCATCATCATGTCCATCCTTCTTGCAGTGAGTGCATGAAGATTTGGCTTTCTGTACAGCATTTGCCTTCCTCTCTTTCCATTTTTTCTTCCTCTTTTCCTTATTCTTGCTTGCAATCGGTTTTGATGATCCCCCAATCTGTGGGTTCACATTCTTGCCTCTAGCCTCTAGATGTGTAGCCTGAACAGATACCTCATCTATGCTAGTAGGGTTAAACATGAGAACGGTGTGCCTCAAATAGCTGTGTAGACCACCTATATACTTCAACAAAGTTTCAGGTGAGTCTAAAGAAATGCCTAGAATTAAAGCTCTTTTTCTAAATTCTTGGGTGTAGCTTACACTTTGCCCCTTTAATTGGTGAAGAGTTTGCAAACTCATCATAGCTTGTTGCATATAAGCTAGTGGATAGAACTATTTTTTAATGGCAGAAACAAATTCACTCCAGATAGAGAATTTTACCATGCTTCTTCAAGTCATCTTGTGTCTTGCCTTCCCACCATACCAAGGCAGTTACTCCAAGGCGTAAGCTGGCCAACTGAATTTTACTCCTGTCTGAATCAATATTTTGCACCATGTAATACACATCAATCTTTCTAATCCAATTATCTAGATTCTTTGTATTTAATTATCCATCATATATTGGCAAATCAAATTTAACATCTAATTTAATCAAAGATGTTTTCTTCTTTTTATTTTCAGGGCTATCAGGAGGTGTGGATAGAGGAGCCTCTTTTCCTTTCCCTTCGCCTTCAAAATGGCCATCTAGAAGAGGTTCCTCTGTTCCTTTGTCTTGTTTGGAGGTTGAAGAATCTTCACCTCTACCTTTCTTAAATTCTCAATACATCTCTTCTACCATGGCTCTCATGGTCATGAAACTATCCATGAACTGAGAGTCTAATTCCAAGGGATTTTCTTTTGCCATTTTCCTCCTAGGATAGACTCTTCCTATTTCTGGGTTAGCTTCAACCAGTTCTCCTTCTCCTAATTTGAGCTTTGACCTAGTTATCATTCACCAATCCAGCACAAGCTTGTCTAACCTTAGCAAACCTAAAGCTCTGATACCACTTGATTTGATAATGATATCTAAGACAATTATTAAGGTATTGCAGACTCATGTGCATGGACTTGCCTATGTTATTTTATGCAATGGACCGATAAGATTGTGAAATACACAGACAATGAAGCAGTAAATAAGCATAATAGACAACACACATAAACACAACAAATTTAATAAGGAGTTCACCCAATACTCCTGGGCTACATCTCCTAGTCCAGCCTTCAGTGTTGACCTCTCTATTATGCCTTCAAGTAGAGTTTTATAGCAGTGTGAGCTCCATTTAAGACTCAACACATAACAGATACTACATCAAGAGTTTGCTTGAACCTCTTAAGCCTCTCTAAGTACACAGACTCTCTCAATCACTCTTTTTCTCTATTTTGGCTCTGTCTCGGCACTGCCTGGCTTTGTGTTCTGTTTTCTATGGCTTTAAAGCAAATTTGCGTTGCCTGTTCATTTCAGCTTCTTTGATTTCTGTCTCCCCGACCTTTATCCACTCAGAACCCCTTCTGAGCGTTAGCAATCATTGTTAAATTCTTCCAAGGATGGTGGCCACCTGTACTGTAATGGAATAGGTCATCGGGCCTTCGAAATCCTTCAAATTCCCAAAAGTGGTCATTCTCTATTAACACAGGAAAATGCATTCAAAACTATGAAATTCCACCAAAACACTATTCATTTCAGACTTCAAAAGTCCTTAAATCTGGTCTATTTTCCTATCGGTTCCGTCCTCAATCGCTATCACAAGTCGCTTTGGCCTTGTTTATTTGTATTTGAAAGATACGTTAAAACTGTGAAAATAATGCAAAAATGGCCTTGGGCAAATTTGAAATGATATACATTTTCATTCCCAAACCCCTTCAGGTCCGGGTTCCATCGCATCAGCGCTTTTTCTTTGAATTTCATTAAATAACGAGATATGCGAAAATGCATTGAAAAATCCTTTTCGCAGATCTCAAATCTCATGCAATAATGTTTATATATCCATCGGGTCTGGTTGATCGCATCGCATACATATATATGTATAAGTCTCGCTCCTCTGTGTAGCTTTGATTGCGATATCGCGATGCGATTGATCGCAATCGCATATCCCGATAGCCCTGGTCCGTTGTAAGCGCTCTATTGTGGTTGTCGATTGTGATTTTGTGACGCAACGTGGGTCATCAATCTGCGTGCTTGATTGACGGTTCTCGTTGAATCCATCGATCGCCATTGCAACTCATATAGGATATGGGCCGATATCCTGCGTCTGCCTGTGCCAATTGCGATTTGCCAATCAAATCTGGACCATTGATCAGCCAGATCTGACGGTTGTTGTGCAGTCATTGTTCAAGCCTCCACTGCTCTGTTTTTCACTATTTTCTCTATGTTTTCATTTCCCGATAATGTTTTTCCACCTTTTGGAGGGTTCCCCTTATATGATGGTTTTGATCTTTTAAGCATTTTTAATAGATTTTGAAGACTTAGAGAGTATTCTAGGATCCTTTTGGATCATCTTGTGAACTAATGAGTAATTGGTCGAATTGTCTGGAGTTAATTGTAAGAAAATTCAAAAAATTATTTCGGACTAAGATAAGGAGATTCTCCAATCTCAGGAATGGGAGTTTGAATTGAACTCAAACTGTTATTGCCTTGCACAGATGCATCATTGTTTGGGTGAGGTAAATTGTCCGACATAAAAAGGTGGTTCCCCTCCTTATAGCGCTAGAATGTTGACGTTGTTGGATCCCGCCAACATATAGGGGATCTCCCCGATATGAAGTCCCAATTAGACCTCACACCTTTTGGTATAGGGGTCCCATCTAGAAATATAGCTTGACTTCCTTTTACTTAAATATTTTCCTTGGCTTGAGAAATTAGCATAAGAGAGTAGTGTGCATGTAATTTTGAATGAGCAAGAAAGTATGCCTTGTGGAATGTTCAATTGTAGATGTATCAAGGTTCTTTCACTACATGGAAACAAAAATAAGCCTTTAAAATAAAAGTAATAGTACTATTCTAGTCAAGGAACACACACATGGATGAGAAATAATCGTAGTCATTAAGCGAAATAGTTCACATGGATGCAACGATCATTATAACCATCATAACAAACTTCCAATAAGATAAGCACCAAATCCATCGAAATAGTCCAATTTCTTCAGTACTTAAGAACGCCAACAAAAACCACAAAACATTTGAAGAATAGTCTTAAAACATCCATGATCTATGCATGAAAATGTGTTGGCCAAATGTGATTCAAGTATTAAGCCAAAATTCCAAGATACATGAGTATAATAAAAACAACTTGCTCCAAATAGTGGAGCATTAGAGCCACCACTTGCTCTCCAAAATAAATATCTCTCTCTCTCTAATGCCTTGTGGGAGAAGCCAAGTGTAGAGATTATGATGTAGATTTGCAACTGCTCATGAAATGTTAATCAAAATCATAAGACACAAACCTACTCTACTACTCTACGGACATTAATTCACAGTATAGAACAAAAATCTCAGACATGCAATAAGAAATCACACACATGAAAATAGTATTTTTCATGGGGAAAGCAATCTGCTAAAAACCCTAATGCATGCTTGCATTAATATGATGAATAGATATCTATTATTATTGCTTTGCTCAACTGAGCACAACTTGCAAGTGCATAATCTATCTCTCTACTCACTCAGAAGCTATGACCCAGACTTAGTCAAATGTTGCCTCTACTTGAGCTGTTATTTTCTTGCGTTGTTTCTTGAGAAATTAAGCCCTTATTATTTAGGAATGTCTCCAAAATGGATTGCACAATTCCTTAGGTTGATCATTTGACTGCATGCAACACCTATACACTCAAGACTAGTCTACAACTGATGTTACACTGCCTTGAAATCTCCACCAAGCCTGGGGAACTCGAATTCTTTGCATGCACTATCTATTTTGGGTTGATTGATCAGTTAATTGGATGATTATTGAGTTTGACTAAAGTCCCATTGTTTAACTAACCTTCCACTAGTTCCTTCAACACTTATAACTAGTTTAATTGAAAACAACCTTAGATAACTAACCTTGATTGCTACAAATTAGCAATCATGCATGCTTAACTAAACTCTAACTCCTCCAACTCGAATTTACTGAGTAGTCTGGGTGACACAATCCATGTCACACAAGTTAACTACATCCAAGTTGTCTTCTGATGTGGAAATTCGAATTTTCTCAATTTAATAAAGGCAAAATCAAATTGAGAATTCCTTGTTGCATTTTTCAACACTTACTCTTAGCAAGAAAGGGATTATTAACCACCCCTATCCTACACCTGTGGAACTCAAACTTCCCTCTTAGCAAGATCTTAGTCAAAATGCTAGCATGTTGTTCTTCTATCAGAATGTACTGCAACAACATTATCTGCCTCTGCACACAATCCTGCAAATGGTTTTACCAGATATCTATACGCTTGGATCGATTGTGAAAATAGGATTCTCATAGAGCTTAATGAAACTCTGATTATCACAATAGATCACAGTTGGATCCATCATCTGACCAAATAGTCCAACGAGTATCTTTCTCATCCAGATCGCCTCACATGTTGCTTGAATTGCAGCCATGTATTCTACTTTTGTCGAGATGAGCACCACAAATCTTTGCTTCTTGTTGTACCAAGTAATAGTTGCAGACCCAACACTGAAAATTCCACTTGATGTACTATTTTGTTCTAATGGACTCGCCACCCAATCTACATATATGAAGCCACACAGCTTCACTCCCTCTATCCGTCTATACCATACTCCAAACAGGGTAGTGCCTCCGAGGTACCGTAAAACATGCTTAACTGCCTTCTAATATAATTTGGTCACCCTAACCATAGATTGTCTCACTTGGTTGACTGCATAGCACATATCTAGTCATGTGTTCACAAGATACATTAGTGAACCCACCAATCGTCAATAAATGGTAGCATCCACTTCTTCACTTGAAGTGGCATCCTCCTCCCTTCAATTGGTCATTAGAGGCGTCTCCATGGGTTTTCAACTCTCCATGTGAAATCTATGCAATGTATCATTTTCATGCTTTCCTTGAGAGACAAAGAGTTCCCCTTCGTCTTTCCATACTTCCAATCCGAGGAAGTAGTGCATGAGACCCATGTCCTTCATTTCAAATTCTTTTACAAGGTCCTACTTGTAATATCTGATTGACTATTCATCACCAGTTAAAATCAAATCATCAACACATAAGATGACAATCAACAATTTACCTTCTACCAAGATACGATAGAGATTTGAATCTACTTCACTTTTTGTGAAGCCCAAACCACTGAGATAGTTATCGATCCTAGTGTACCATGCACAAGGTGCTTGTTTGAGACCGTCAGCACTCGCTTGAGTCTGCACACGAGACTCTCGATGAAATTCTCAAAGCCTTTTGGTTTCTCAATGTACACCTCCTCCTTAACAACTCCATTAACTAATTTTGTTTTTACATCCATTTGGTGGATCTTCCACCCCATCTGCGCAGCCAGAGAAAGAATTGACCTAATGGATGGGTACCTTGCTATAGGAGTAAAGGTATCCTCATAGTTAATTCCTTCAACTTGAGAGTACCCCTTGGCCACAAATATAGCCTTGTACTTCTATATGTTTTCGTATCCTACCTACTTTACCTTGAAGATCCATCGCAAACCCACAACTGATTTAACCATTGGTCTTGGGACCATTTCCCAAACATTGTTATTTACAATAGATTTGTACTCCTCCACCATTGCATCAACCCACACAAGTTTCTCTACCGCTTCCTCGAAAGAGAATGGATCAGTATCTATAAGCTCAAGCATTAGAGCCATGTAGCTAGTGTGCATGTTCAAATTTGAAGGAGCACCCATATTCTCCCTTGCATCCTGCACAAGTCTTCTAGCTTCCCTGGTTCTTTTCCTACCTTCTCTAGATGGTTCTTCTTGAGTGGTTGTCTCCACTCTCTGTTGGACCTCCATTTTTTGTTGCTCCACAACTTCTTAAGGTTCCTCCTTTAGAGATAAAATCTCCTCTTCTGGTGGGATCTAAAGCTTCCTCTCAAGATAGCATTGCATCACTTTCTCCTCATCAAAATTTACATCCCTTCGCACAATTGTCATTCTAAGGGATGGAGTACACACAATAGTTGTGGGGATTTTTTGTGTAACCCACAAATACCCTCAATTATGTTGTCGGCTTGAGTTTCTTCCTTGATTCTTTAAATACATGGTAGTAAATAGAGGCTCCAAAATCTTGAAGTGTGACACATCCGACTTCCTCCATGAGAAATCATCCTCCGGTGTAATCATGCCCAGAATCCGATGAGGACTCCGGTTCTACAAATAGACTGTTGTGTTGCATGCCTCATCCTAGAAATGAAAAGGTAGGCCTTGGTCACGCAACATCGCCCTCGATGCTCCCACAATGATACAGTTCTTTCTCTCAACCACCCCATTCTACTATGGGTTGTGGGGTGTTATCAACTCTCATCAAATGCCTTCTTTTGCACATAAATTTTTAAATTCATTCGACACATACTCACCTCCATTGTTGCTCCTGAGAGCCTTCACCTTCTTGTCGATTTCTTTCTCAACTAGTGCCTTGAATTCTATGAACTTCGAGAATTTCACATATTTCTTCTGCATGAAGAAGATCCAGCACTTTCGTGAGAAGTCACCAATAAAAATGAAAACATATTTGTGTCTCGCAGTGGAGTTTGTCAAGAAAGGTCCACAAACATCAGAGTGGATCCTATCTAAGACTGCATGTGCTTTGTTATCCTAATCATGGAATGTGGATTTTGTGAACTTACCCAAATTGAATCCTTTGCATACATCCTATTGCTCAAGTGTTCCTTTAGGGAGGCCTCTAGTTATTTGTTGCATAATATTCAAGGCAACATGATGCAAATGACCAAGTCTTCTGTGCCAAATTTCACCGACATCGAGGCTCTTCACCTTCTCCGTCATAGTGTTGAATGCAACACAACCTTTCACATCTAGCTTATATATGTTCTTCACACGAACCCCGATCTGCTTCACTTGTCCTGTGGATATGTGTATCAAGAATTCCTTTCCTTTGCTAAAGACCACATCATATCTAAAAATGCAACAGATTAGATTTTTCTTTAGGCTTGTAACGAACATGAAATCCTTGAGCTTGAGGGGGGAGCCTGAATCCCTCTAAAAGGTGATTGTACCAACCCCAGTTTCATTATATCTTTTGTTGTCCCCCATGTCAATGCGCATCTGCAAATATTTTTCTTCCACGTCACTAAAAAACTCTCTTCACCATGTCATGTGGAATGATGCACTTGAATCCAAGTACCACATGCTCCACATCATTGTGTTGGACATGCATGTGATGAGGGTAAATTTAAGCTCGAACTGTGAAGCCAAGGATTCACATGTTTCTCCTCCTAAGGCCTTCTTGCTTTCCTTTTTGTGTGGACACTTCGTGCCATATTGCCCAAATTCATGACAATAAAATAATTTAATTTTGGACAAATTTTCCTTCTTGCCCCCTTGGTTGGATTTTGGTTTGGATTTAGATTTCATCCCTTTTCCCTTCTTTATCTTTCCATTCAATGAAAAGTTTTCTTTATCCTCTCCCGTGGATGAAGTCCATTCTCTAGTATTCTACCTTATTTCCTCCTGTACCAAATCAGACCATAAGCTCTCCCAATTCAGTGGTTTCTCCATCACGTTCATTGAATCTTGATAGCTATGCCAGCTCTAGGGAAGGCCCAGAAGGGCTAGGATTACCAAGTCTTCTTCAGGAATATATACACCAACCCCGCCAAGTTCATCAAGATATTATGTGAACTTTCTCAAATACTGCGGAATAGTTTCATTATTCTGCATCTTGATACTTCGAATTTTATCCTTGAGCACCAAATTCCTATGGTCACTATTATTCTTGAAAAATTATGTCAGTGCTTTCCACATTGTGAACAAATTTTTTTTTACATGGATATTTGAGACAATGTGATCATGTACTCCCTCCAAGATTATTCTCCTCGCCTTGGCTACATCTCTCTTCCACTGAGCAAGGTTTTGGGCATCAAATTCTTGTGGTTTTGCAACATTTGTCTTAATGTATTCTAGCAATCCATTATCATCCAATACCGCGATCCTTCCATGCAATAAAATTAGAGGTGCCTTCCAAGGCATACTCTAGCCTCATTCCATTGAAGTTTCTCTTCTCAGCTCTGAAGACATCTTGTTGTATTGAACTCCAAATTCGAACCTCGTGAGAAACAACTTTGAAATTCCTACTCTAATGTGAATAGTGCTTTGATACCATGTAGAAATTATGATGTAGGTTTGCAACCGCTCATGAATTTTTAGTCAAAATCACAAGACACAAACCTACTCTACTGCTCTGCAGACATTAATTCACAATTTAGAACAAAAATCTCAAACATGCAATAAGGAATCACACACAAGCAAATAGTATTTTTCCTGGGGAATGCAATATGCTAAAAACGACAATGTTTGCTTGCATTAATCTGATGAATAGAGATGTATTATAAATTATTTACTCAACTCAGCACAACCTACAAGTGCATAAACCAATAACTCTACTCACTAAGAAGATCTTACCCAAAATTAGTCAAACTTTTCCTCGACTTGAGCTCCTATTTCCTTGCATTGTTTCTTGAGAAATTAAGCCCCTATTATTTATGAAATTCTCCAAAATAGATTGCACAATACCTTAGGTTGATCATCTGACTGCATGCAGCACCTGTACACTTAAGACTAGTCTACAACTAATGTTATATTGTGTTGGAATCTCCACTAAACCTGGTGAACTCGAATTCTCTGCATGCACCAGCTACTTTGGGTTGATTGATCAGTTAACTAGCTGTTCACTAAGTTTGACTGAAGTCTCGTTGCTTAATTGATATTCCACTAGTTCCTTCAACAATTAGAACTAGTTTAATTGAAAACAACCTTATATAACTGACCTTGATTGCTACAAATTAGCAATCACACATGCTTAATTGAACTCTAACTCCTTCGACTCAAATTTACTTAGTAAACTAGGTGACACAAGCCATGTCAAACAAGTTAAATGCATCCAGGTTATCTGTTGTTGTGGAAATTCGAATTTTTTCAATTTAATCAAAGGAAAAATCAAATTGAGAATTTCTTACTACATTTTTCAACACCAAGGTAAAAATTCCTTCCTTTGAGTAATGGGGCATATTTTATAACTAGAGACATGACTCTTCATATCGTCATGACTCTTGAACTTCCTATGTGACTTTTCAACTTCTCATGACCTTTGGATTTCCAAATGACTTTTGAACTTCAACATGACTTTTGGAATTCTTTGTCTTTTAGACTTCTAGATGTGACCTTTAGACTTCTATATGTAGATATTTTATCCATGCATGACTCTTGGACTTCCACATATTTATATTTGCAATCATTACATAATTACATCATGATGTGCTGACACAAGAAAAGCCACTAACATTAATGACTTGGATCCATAATGACTTGTGACATAGGATTTATTGAGAGATGGCAATGTTGCCATCTATGTATTTAATACTTGATGCAAATTTCTCATTGTTGTTTCCATTTATCCTCCAAACAGTCTTGAGATTGTATGGAACCTTTATGGATCACCTTGGTCACTGGAATTTGATGTTCTTTCACTTGTTGCAATCATGTGTTATTTTGTCTTTAAATGCTTCTTTGTGTTGTTTCCTTTTATAGATCTTCTCATGCCTCCTTGCCATGTTGTTCTAGTAACACCTGCAACTAAGATCACTCATGGAAAGAAAAGGACAACCCAAAAAATATCCTATTCTATCATGTTTCATGCAAACTTTTTGACTGTGAATCGAAAATGCATCCGAGAAGGGAAGAGGAGATTTTGGGCATAGGGCGCACTGCCAAAGGACAAGGGTTTTGTGTTGAACACTAAGAATGTGTTATGTGATTTTTTGGGAAGAGGAGGCTTGATGGAAGGCATGGGGTGTTGTCTCAATGGACAAGGGAGATTTAATGTTGATTTTTGATGCGTCATGTGCTCAACTAGGAAGCTCTGAGCCACAAAGAAGGGTGCAGGGCACCATTTCAAGGCTCAACGGAAGCCTAATGCCCAATGTTGGTGCCTTGTGCACTCAACTGGGAGAGAGGATTGGAAGAGGGAACAGTTCGGAAGGACAAGGATGGTTTGATGATTGAGAATCTATTATATGCCAAAGAGGGAGGAAAGGTTTGGCATGGGCACCAGGCACAGTCTCAACAAACAAGAAGGGTTTGAATGAGCCTTGAGAGTGCGCAGTGCGTTCTCCCAAGCTTTGTGAAAAACCAAAATTTGTCCAAGTTTGGAAGGTAAGGAATGGGAAAGCACAATGAGTTTAGAGTAAAAACAAGTGCGACACATACCAACTCATCAATAAAACTTAGACAGAACCAAATATTGAGAATTGTACATCAAAAAGCTAGTTTACAATCACTCTCCAAGTATAACAAACAAAATATGTGCAATTGCAACCAAAAGTGTCGTTTTGTGACTAGAAAGTGTACTACGAATTGTGAAGTGAATTATGGATGTTTTTAGTGATGCAAAAACACTTAGGAAAGAACAAGGAAACTTGAAACATATAAAATAACATGAAATTACACTAGGTGACCAAAAGTGACACTTGATATGACAGTAGGTAGGCTCCAAAATTCGTGTAGCAAAATTTTGGAGGGTGTTGTAGGAGCAACAACAGGACTACAACTACAACAAGAAGTGGGTATCTAAAGAAGACTATAGAGATTAGCAAGAAGTCACAAATAAAGAGAAGAAAAGTTTCAAATTTGAGTACATTTTGTTCATATTTTGAGTTTAGATTTTGGGTATACATATGCAAAGGATACTCAAAAACTCATCATTTATTTTTTGTTTGCATAGTGACTTGATTTCAAAAGCCTATGGATGCAATAATGCTAGTCCTATAGCAATTAAGAGTAAATTGTATTGGTTATATGAGCTTGAATTATTTTCTAGAATTCCTTTCAATAGAAATGTCGTATGCAAAGAGTTATGAACAACATTTAGTGCTAGTTTATGGAAGGTTGAACCACCAACATTAAGAGTAGTCCATGGCAGGCTTATTATGATTTTGGAAAGGTTTTTAACTAGCACCATACATACCTCATGCATATGTATAAACAATTGTAATGTCCCTTTCCAAACCGTAACAACAAAAGGGATCGACTTAGTAGCCTATCCCGATTCCCATGGGCTATAGTCATAGAAAAAGGAGATCAATTAGTTTAATTGTTGGATGACATTATAATTAAAAATTGGAATTTTAATAATATTAAACAATTAAACAAGGGGATGGTAAAAATAAAATGAACCATGGTATTCTAAGTGGAGGAAATGATTATTAAAAGAAAGAAGGGAGCTCAAGGAAGATATGAGTTGATGATTTGAGAATTGAACTTAGAGCTCGAGTAGCTAACTATGTGAAGGGAAACCCTTGTGTAGAGCCCAGTTTCGGTGGTAGAACTATCCACCATAGCTGGTGGTGATTAGTTTCAGTGGTGAAACATCCACCCTAACTAGTCTCAAGGGGGAATCATTTCAAGTCTCCATTATCACTTAACGAAGGAAGGAGGATCAAAACACAATAGTTTCTAGGAGTCTAGAGAAACAAATTTGTAGCAACTCACATCACCAGGAAGGGCCAAATTCTACAAATTAAGCCACATCTTTAAGGGTTGAATTACTTCTGAAGGGAGGATGAATTTCTAGTCTCACTAGGAAGGTTGAATTGCCATTAAGGGAAGAACAAATTACTACTAAAGGAAGGCCTAATTGTTGTATCATCTAGAGCCTGACCAAATTATCCTGAATAGAAGATAAATTTTGGTGGCATTTGGAGGTTCGATTTGCATCATTGGGAAGATCGATTACAGGGAGGCAAAGCAAAAGAAAATGGAACTCTTATAGGTCTAAGGAAGCCAAAATAAGGAGGTTGAATTGCATTAAAATCGGACAAAGGAGTGCAATAATCATGGACACCATAATTGCACCCAAAAATTCAAGTATTGATTTGAGAAAGTTGATTTTTCCAGTGTAATTGCGACCGAGGTTTTAAGCCAAAAAATCTTCTAGGATTGGGCCAAATTACTTTTTAGTGGCCAATCTACCAGGTTTTTCCAAATAAATTAATGTAAATATTCCTCATTATTTTTAATACGAGTTGGATGGTTTTTTGCCTTTGGCATTTTCTACAAAATTCTGTGAATTCATGGTTTCCCAATTTCTTGTTGGAATTTATAAAAATTTTGGCAAAATTATATCTGAAATTTTTCTAAAGAAATTTTTGGTAGGAAAATTATAAATTAATAAAAGGGATAATTCAACAACAGATAATCTTGGTGATATGGTTTAATTGCATGCCTCAACCACAACAATGAACTAAGCACAACACTTTTGTTTGAAAAATTGAAATTTCTAATACATTTTTTTAAGTGTAGAAATTTATATCAATATATATTTCAAACCATGAACACATGAAATTTGGCGTAGAAATGCATCAAGGTAAGATGAATAAACTCAACAACTTTCAAGTCAAACCAGTTTATATTTCTTCAGAAATTAGTCATCGTCACCACGAAATTTGGAGCAAAAATGCATCAAGGTATGATGAAAAAACTCAATAAATTTCAAGTCAAACAAATTTATATTTCTTGAGAAATCATTTTTCATCACTTGAAACCATTTTGCATTTTTCTTGAGATTTGTGCATCTATTGGTTGAAATTTTCCGAGTGAGATAAAGCAGAAAGGTATTACTAAAAAATCACCAACTTTCATGGAAAACCCACTTGTAGTTTGAGAGAAAATGGACGATCAAGTTTGTTATACGAAATCATATAGAACCTATAATCATTTATTCATTTGCATGCTAGTAAAACCTTAAAGAAAAGCCTGCCACATGGGTTTTGTGTGCAGACTTCATAAGTTTTTCGGTACTTATTTAACCTGTTTGAAATTCAATAAGGAGGGTACTCAGTCATGGTCAAACTTAAAATCAACCAAATGCTAGTTACAAGAAATTTGAAAGTTACTTCATAAGTTTGGTTCAAGGATTGATATGATGGGTTAAACTATGAGGAAGGAACAAGAGAATTGATTGATGTGCAAATTATTGGGTCATCATTTTGATGCATGCACATGGTTGAATCTTGAAATTTATATATTTTCTAGTGAACAAAGGTGGGAAGATTCATTGTGGCAAGAAAGAGAACAAATCAAAAAGGTAGGTGCTTCCACAAGAACCAACACTTCCAAAACTTGTGGTTACCACACAAGAACCAACCACAAGAATCTTAGCTACCACTCAGATACTTTTTAGATAGGGAAGATCCCATTGCACAATTCAAGAAAATTAAATGCAAGGTTGCATGAGGACATTCAATATCTTCCACTGGGGGAAATGTTGAGTCATGAGAATGACCATATTTTCACATCTTTTTTATTGTCTTTTCAGAACCTTTCCCTTGAATTTTATACTTTTACACCTTATCGTAACCTTGTTTACTCCAATTTTATGTTTATATATGGGATTAGGCTCAATATTTTCTTCCACATTTATTTCAGCATTTTAAGTGAGATTATGAATAAGTATTAGAAAGTAGCATGTTTTCACTTATCTTTGAAAGTTGGGGAGTTTGGTGATAGTTACATGTATATTTGGAGATTTCAATAATCTAAATTTTTACCACTGAGATCCAAATTCAAATTTTCCCTTCAACCTTTGAAAAATTGATGTAGATATGGGAAGATTACTCAAGTATACTAGGTGGAAAAGAATCATGGAAAATTTGTTATTAAATATTTTAAAGAGATTTGAGGTAATATACTTAAATATATTACTTGTTATTTATTAGAAAATGGTTGTAACCACATGAAAGATATGTGGATATGAATTTATTATTGCTTATCTTAGTTTCAAAGCAAGATTTTGTAAAAATCAGAGTGTCTTCTCCAATTCAAAGAGAGGACTCATTAGGTGTATGTCCATATTATGATGGAATAAAATAAAACATTTTAATATTTCCTTTCACATAGATTGTCATTCTCTAGTTTTAGATGTACTATGCTTTTATCTAGTTTATGATGTTATAGCATAGTTCACTACTTTGTTCTTGGGAGAATTGAGCTCACCCCACATAGATCATGATGATATTTTATTTCATTTTACATGTTCTTATTTACTTTATGCATTCTCATTTCATGTGCACTGATTCTTTGGAAGTACTTATCTTAATTTTCTTTAACCTTTCTTATATATGTGTATATGAGTGTTTATTATATATGCGCATATATTGCAGCAAGAATTTCATTTGACTGAGTAGAGCTAGGTTTCTAACCAAGTCTAAACTTGCTTCTTGGCAAAGATTGGAGCAGTTTGTAGATTATTGTTGCAGCCTCTTTCAACCATAAGAGTTGAATAGATACACTAAAACATATGTTTCTACCCACTTTGATCCTATTTGGAACATTATATTGTTTTCCATCCATCTCGATGTATTTGGAGTGCAAAAAGTGGAGTAATCAGCTCACGGGACCATTTTTACGGCGGTACCCTATTTGGCAAAACGGGGTCTAAAATCTTCCAGGAGAGTTTTGAGGCATCAAACGACATTTTTTGGGGGTAAAAATTTGTCTCTTAAGCGTAATACATTTTTATGCTATTCTACACACATAAATATTTCCAACGGCGCAAGAATTGCGTCAACCAGAGTTCGTATGCAAAAGTTATGCCACTAAGAAGTTGACTTTCCTATTTTCACACCTATAGTTCGGGAGGATGTCGCATCAGCCCCATTATTCATGGAAGAGGGGCTAACCATGTGTTTGTGATGTAAAATACTCTAGAAGAGTCTATTTTGTAACACTAGTTAAGAGTTGATGTAGTCAAAATTAACCACTAGTAGGCTATCGGGTTGCGTTATAACGGGGCCACTAGGAGGTAGAGGCATTCCATTCTTTCGAGAGCATTTTGTTCCATAGTTTAGCAAAGATAGCTAGGAGAGATAGGAGGTAGAGCACACAGAGAGGATTTTTGCACTGTATTAGCCCATAGACCACAGACATTACCTGTTTGTATCTGCAGCCATATTTCCAAATAGAGAAAGAGAGCGAAGTGACCTCACCTTCCAGCCGGGTTTTCTCCTGAGAGGGTTTCCCAGAGAGCATATCTTATGTATTATGTATGTGTGAGATTATTTTTTCGTTCTCTACTTTTCTTCTTGATTTACTTTTACATGCATGCACTAATTACAGTTAATTTTACAGATCTAGAAATTAAATGAAATTGTAATAGTGTAGAATCTCATATTTTTAATATAATATTATTAGGTCTGTTGTGACGAATTGTCCAGTGGAATATCCACGGAAATTAATAGATCATACTAAGACCCCAATGGATGTTAATGTGCTAGATAAACTTTACCAAGTTGCTTTCATTTGATTTGGTTTAAAGAGTTTTTCTATTTGATGTTTGAATGCGAAAATTCTTTCTCAATCAATGAACTCCACAAGTGAACAAAGTATTGTTGTGAGAGGCACCTAAAGCATGAGATCTTTGTGGTGAAAATTCCATGTAATAAAAGTTAATAAAGACAAAATAATAAACACGGTTGATGGGGCACTTATTCCAAGGAGAGCATTGGGCAAGACATCCTAGTGTGGGTGTTCATTTGGTTTATTATGGCTAAGGAAATTGGCAAAGGCAATGGCTAAGGCTTTAGAAAGGCAAAGTGGCATTAATTGGCATTTATTTATGAAAATAATGGAAATTATGAGAAAAGGAAGGTGAAAGGTCACACGTTGCATGTGAGGAGGAAAATGAAGGAAACTAATGGAAAATGAAGAAAATAGAGGCCTAATTGATAAAAAGGCTTATGAGGATCAGTTTGTAACCTTTTTTCAATTTAGTTTTGGAGCTCTCTCTCTCTCTCTCTTGGACACGTAGATTTTTCTTGGAGCACTTTTGGATTGTATCAAGAAAGGTGGAGATGACAAGAGGAAGGAAGGAGCAAGCAAGGAAGAGCATGATCAAGCAGTTACAATATGATTCTTTGCATGTATCGATTTTCATGTATGTTTTCCTTGATAGATTTGGCATGCACGGTATTACATGTCGTTCCTTGGTGTTATGGCATGGGTTCTGCTAGGTGTGACAGTGTTTTCGTCCTAGCCTTGCCATTTCCAGATAGCCATGGTGTGATGGGGTTATCATGTTTTTGTTGATTTGGATTTTCAAATGGATTCAAAGTTGAGTGAGGTGGATCTATGAATAATAGAACACATGGCCTAGTAACCCTTGAACCGGATTGTGGGTTGAAGTAAACCATATTTGTGTTGCCTCGGTGGTCGTAGGAATCCTCGATTGGTCAATGGCAGGATATACGGTAAATCCTAGAGGTGGGTGCTTTCCATCGGGCCTAGTAATCCCGGAATGGGATATGCAGTAAAGCCTAGAGAGTGGGTCTTGGTTTAGGGCCTAGTGATCTGGTGTGGATTGTGGTAAAGCCTGAGAGACTAGGAGACAGAAAAATTCCTCATGGTGTAGATGGAGAAATCTGGTGGCATCCATGCTTGTTTGGCCTAGTGATCTAGTGGAGATCATGGTAAAGCATGTTATTACATGTTTATTGCTTGGCCTAGTATCCGGGATGGATTACAGTAAAGTCTGGTTTCTATTGATGAGGGTGAGGTGGTTTAGCCTTGGGATTCCCTAGTTGGTTCTTTTGGTTTAAGTCCCACATTCATGTTTGGAATATGACACGAGGGTGAATGGATGATGAGAGAATTGGCTCATTCATTCTATGGTTGGGTGGAACATGGTAATCCCATCCCGTGTTGGAATTTGCATTCATTAATAAGAGGTTATTTCCTTGATACCTTATGTGTAAATGTATTGGTGTATATGTGGATTCTATGGTTGATGTTTCCTTGATATTTTTGTTGTTATTATGTTGGCTATAAGCATGTTTTATGACAATGATGATGTGTGGCTCTCCTCATGTTTTTATTTGTAAATTAATGACAATGTATCTATGACCTAATAGATGATAATGCAACTAATGATATAAGGGAACAATTCTTCTTAGTGATTCTCATATAAGTATGAGACCCTTATGCTCAGATATGTTGTTTAAACCTATATATTACATACTTGTGACATGTTTGACAAAATACATGTCATGGCTAGTAGGGTTCCAGTCAAATCCTTGTTCAAGAAATTGCATTTATATTATTGTTCTATTGTTATCTTTCATTCCTAAAGGTGTCATTGAAATCTGGGCAGTGACCTGGTATTTGGGCCTAGAAAAGTGACTCAAATCTCAGGGACAGAGGTATAGCACTGGGTAGAAAATTCCCCAGACGTTGGCCTACCCATGTTGTGGGAGCGCCCAGAGCCTCCTAGACGCATGCATGCCCATATCAAGGGAGTGTTCGAGAGTTAAATGGTTTAAAATCTTAGCGAGACCCAGTGGTTGGTTACTTGAGAGGTTGGAATTGTTCATAGGATTCCTTTTTTTGATGTGGAAGGTCTATATGGTGTGTTTTCATCAACTCCACTTCCTTGAGGTGACTTAGGAGGTCGAATCATATCATAGTAACTTCTCATTACATGTTTACCCCAGTTGATTGGTTACTTGGGTAGATGTGGGAGGAGGGTGTTACAATCTCATAACCTATTTTTCCACCTATGAAATCTTTAGCAACTTTATATTGGAAATATTAGTTCTTATTTTGCTTTGAAAGTCACATTGCTAGTTTAGAATTTCATCAAAGCTTGCTAACAATAAGAGCAATAGTCCATGGAAAATGATGCAAGGAGATAACTCGTTGATAACAAGATCCATACTCAATAGCATGTTATATGCCAAGAATATTCACACCATCATGATTGATTAAGTTGGCTTTTGATTGATGAAGTGCGGTGTGTTTTATTTTATGCAATTGATTTCATAGGGTAGGATAAGCATTAAGTATTCTAAATAGATCTTACTACAAGCAATCTAATTTTGCACATACAATATTTTCTTTTCACAAGTTTGCAAATTTTGGATTGATGATAAAATGTTATGTAATTTATGCAAATAAATTTCCTTGCAAATGGAACAATCAATTAATAGAATGTAACATAGGTTGGAAAATTTTCCTTCAAAATAAGCACATGTACTATTAGAGAACATCCTATTCCCTCCACACAGATGGAGAGGGAATAGCAGTTTAACAAAAATATCGTCTATATTATATGTTAATTACATTTTAGATTGGAAAAGCTACCACATATAATTAGTCCCATTCTCAGGTAGTATCAAATTATGTTTTAGTGAAGTATGGGATCTTGAAGCACTATCCTATAAGGAGGAATCTACAAATAAGTTCTTACATGTTTCCTTTTATCTCTCAAATTATGAGTTTGCATCATCCGCTTCCTCATGCTACACATTTAATTCCTTGTAGCACCTAAAATTTAAAGTGACATTCTAAAAGTAAGAAATGTCATCAAATGACTATTGAGCTACATTGTCCTGGTCTGGGGTATAATAGTAATTTGATCTCCACCATTAAACATGCTTATGAAATTTACCAAAGTAGTCACTTAAATCCAAAAAAAATAAATATCTATTGAGTAAGAAAAAATTTAAAGCATAATTATAAAGTATATCTCATTGTAGTCACTTACTTCACACAAATCGATTTTGTACTCTTCATATTAACATTTTTCTTCCATCGAACTTGTTGTCATTCGGTATTTTTGAGGTTGAGGGAGTAAACACATTGGACAGCATCAAAACCACTTTGGAAGCTGGGATCTAGCCCTACCAGCTTCAGAGAGGGATCTCTCTATTTAATTTAGCTTTGCTTTTATATGAATTTTAGGCTAGTTATGACTGTACTTGTTCGTTTTGTTTGAAATGTTTCGTTGATTTGAGTGTTATAATTCCATTGGGTTATGGAGTCTATAAACTAAACTGGCGTTTTTCATCAACTTTTAGAGGAGCTCTCATGGGACAAGCTAGGTTGCAGTAAATGAATCTTTTCAGAAATTAAATGGATGGTGGGATAGCAAAAGTGTAAGGTTCAGTAAAGACCAAAGACAAATTAAGAATTCGTTGATCTGACTTCAGTGGAAAACATTAAAATTAACAACGGCCAAAATAGGGCGCTTTGAGTAACGAATCCTATTTATCACAGTTGCTGTTGATTAATTCAGATATTTAGAAAACAGAGGAAAGAAATAATAACATTTAAACAAATAGACAGAAGAAACACATCACCACTTAACACACCACATGAATCCTGTGAAAGGTCCATGTATTATTGATGCTCCAGTACTTCAAAATTACAATATGCAGAAGGAAATTACATTCGGAAATCAACCCTTAATACTTCAAACAATGAAGTATTTATAACAAAATTACAATAGAGCTTTACCAAAACGTTGTCAAACTGAAATTGTATTATTAACCTAAATATAAACTAATATCATCTAATCTTGGCCAAAAAATAGGCTACGTAGGCTATTGAGGAACTTGGTGGCCCTGTTTGGGTGGTTTCTGTTGCTGAGTCATTCAAAACAGAATGCAATACTAAACTGAAACTTGCGTTGGTTGCTTTGCTAGTAAAATATTTCATTGCTCCTGAGTTACTGCTTAAACCAGTAAATCAAGTAACTCTTCCCATCACTTTTCATCTGGCACTGTTAACTTTGTCACCCTACAGTAGATTTCATCTACCTCTGTATAGTTAGCAAAAGTTGGTTTCATGGTAAAAATGTGTTTTACCTCATTCTGCACATGGAAGTCATTTGAAATGGTCTCAAGGAAAGCCTTTGTTGTCATACTCCCTTTGATTCCACTAAACTTGATGTTGCTTTTGGCCACCTCTTTCATCTTCTAGATGCAGTCCTCCTGAGTGATCAGCTTGTCATTCATGACATAGATACTGGGCAGTCCCTTCTGCAATAAGGCTTCAATCCTATTTGTAAATCTTTTTACCTACAGCTCCAAGGTCTCACACCTTTCCTCCAATTGGTCAATAAGATTTCTCTTAGTCAAGACTTTCTTGACCTCCAGAATGGTGGCAGTTATGTCACTGAATCCCACTTCCTCCATCTCATATATGGACTTTGAATTTAGGAACCTGATAATATTAGCAACTTCAGTTGGCATTTCACCCAGCTTTTCCCTCCCTTGCACAATGGTCTCAGTGGCCTTCTCTATTAACTCTTTTTGTTCAAATATAATCTGAATAGAAGGCCAAATCTCATTCATTGTTTCAAGTATGTTAATCCAAATTGTTTCCTTGGCTTGGGCCAAGGTTTGCCCAATAGATGTGTCTCTCTCTACCTGGCACAGCTTTTCCAAAAGTCTCTAGGATTTGTCCAATTCAGCAGCCCGAGCAACTCCAAATTTGGCCTTTTCGGATTCCAAAGATTTGAGTTGTCCCTGTAAGGTCTCAATTTCCTTTGATTGCAAATACATATTTTGTAATGTCTGTGTGACATGTTCAGCACTGGGAGTTTGAGTAGAAGTAGTAGGTGCAGTATTTGTTCCTATGGATGGCAGTTGAGAAAGACGTACAGCATCCAAGGGAACAATTGCCATCTTCAAGTTATCTTCCTTCTCCTTTATCAGTTTTTCCAACTCTGCTTCCATCTGCCTAATCTGTATGTTTTGATCAATAATTAGTTTCATCATGTCTATTTTATGAGCTTCACCTTCTATAATTTCCTTGGTCATTGGATCTTCTGTAGCTGGAAGCTTGAGTTGTTTTCTTGATGTTGCAATGTCCAAGTTTTTCTTTTAATAATTTCTTCCGCAGCTATAACATCCTTAGGGTCATAACCAATCTTGATCACCAAGTCTTCCAAAAAATTGATCTTGTTGTCCTTGGCCAAGGAGGAGACCCTCTCCATCTTCAACTGTGATTGTACATTTGCAAAAGAAACCTGCAATTTGGATAAAGACATGGTAGTGTTAGTGATAGTAGTGGATATCATCTCACTAGTTTGTTTGTGCATCTCCATTTGATCAATGGGATGTATGTCCTTTGTGTTTAACTCAAAGGTAGTGCTCTTGTAATCAGCTGTTGATTTGGGTTGTGAATTTTGGGCCTCAAGGAAGGTCATTTGCGTTATACAATGTTCAGTATCATATACTAACAAAAATCTACTTTGTGAACTGGAAGTTTCCTTCTAGAATTGGTTGTAGGTGTTGTTCTTCAAGATTTCATTCCTAAGCTTTATTTCTCTATACCTATCAAACATTGTCTTCTATTTTTCTGTTTGGACAGTGTGTGTTTCTAGGTCGGTCTCCTTATGACCATGTGAAGATGAAGGTTTAGAAGGAGATGTAGTGAACTTAGTGGTCACTGGTGGAGAGTCTGTGATGATAATAGTTGCATGTTCTTACATCTTTTTCTACTTCTGGTTTGTGAGTCCCCTTGTGCCTCTTTCTGTAACTGATTCTAAATTCTCTCGTTTCACTCCCTATTGTAGATGATGACCCTTTCTCCCTCTGCTTTTGCAATATTTTTCGTGAGGATCAGAAGTCTACAAACTGGAAGTGGACACAATCTGCTCTTCAGCTTCCAGCAGGGTATTTTCTGCCCATTCCAATTGATTGGCATATTGTTCAATGTTTGGCCTAGAAGTATGGATGTAAGGAGTATTCTTATTGTCCACTGTGAGTTTTGAAATGATGCCACATTGTTCATAAGACCATGTGAAGCTCAAGTTGAACTTCATTTCCTTCAAAATCTTATCTGCCTCCTCCCTTGCAGTTCTTGTGTTACACACAAATGGTCCTACCTGTGTTTCAATCCTAAATTGTGCCTTCTTCTTTGCTACTACAAAGTGGATCTCATCTGAGTTTAACATTTTCCTAATATATTCTAGTGCAAATATCCTCATTGGGAGGTACTTGGGGAGATTGTAGGGGGGCAATTCACATCATGACCAATGAGGTCCAAAAGATCACTGGTTGTTGATCCCCTGCATCATCCAATTTCTGCAATGCAAAAGTGAACTTTTATGCTTGATAATAGATGAACATTTAAATCAAAATAGAGGTGTAACTAAACACCTTCTCTGTGGGAAACTTGATAAAATGCATTTTCAGCCAAGAATTGACTGAAATTGAAAATTGTAGAGGGCTTGTTGTCTGTAGAAAATGTGGAGAGGAATCCTAAAATAGCTTCATCTACCCACTAATCAAAATGGTAGCCTAGAATGTGAGAAAGGATAGAAATAATTTGCTTGGCCTAATCAGGGAAAATGGAAGAAGGATAAGGAGGATTCTTCTTGGGCGATTGGGTGTTCTTTGGTAGGAAAATCTCAAAACTATAGCTTTTGATCAATCTGGGTGAGGACTTCTAGGGAGAAAGGGGGTGCATTTTCCACAGAAGGGGCCAACATCATTTGGTTAATAGATTTGGCTATGATGGTGAAAAGGATGCCACCTGGAGGTGCGATGATAGCTCTTTGGGTGGGAACATGGCAAGCTTGGCATCTTCTGGTGAATTCTGGGGCTTGGAATGTCAAAGGAAAGATATAGTGGGGGAGGTTTGACTCCTAGAGTCCTATCTCATCAGTTTTATCATTGTGTTTATCCTCTAACTAGCAATATAACTCGAGGAAATCACAGTCACAGAGTGTTTCAGTTATCCGGTAATCCCTGTTTGCCAATGGTGTGTGATCCAGGTCTAAAAAAGGTGGAATTAATGGGTTAGTGGCATGGTCCTAGGTCTTAGCTTTAGGAGGCATGGCTGTAGCAATTTCTAAATAAAATGAATAGACAAAGGAGGCTTACCAGGCTCAGAAAAGATATTCTGTCAGGTGAAAAAGAACAAGGAGGTGAGCGACTGTCAGGATGTTGGTGGCAAAGAAGCTCTAGCGGAGGTTGATGCAGGAAATAATGAATAGTAGAAAGTAGTATGATTAAGCAGTAAGAAGAAACCTTAATTCTCTATCTAATTTACAAATATTTAAAGAAGTCTAATCATGATTAAGCAGTATGATTAAACTAAAGCAAGTGATTGTGGCATTTTGAACAAGATGCACACAACTTTATTTTACAGAAATGAAGCAAAAAAACTATGTCTGAGTAATGACATTTAGACTTGCAACACTTTCGATATTATTCTCTTTTTTATTTTCTTTGTTTTTGGTGGGGGTTCAATCTTTTTATTTTTTCAATATTTTTGTTTTTTTCTCTTTATTCTCCTTCTTTATACCCTCTTTTCATTTTTTATTTCATTTTTCTTCTTATTTGGAAATCATTGGCAGATTGACAAGCATTTACAAAATAGGATTCCTGAGATACATCAATCAATTACCTTGAGATCCTATAAATTATAGGACCCTAACAGTGGTTGTAGCTGGGGATGGCACTCTCCCTGTGAGGTGCCAAGAACATATGATCAGTAGCCTTGAGTTGTTATTTCAGCAATATCCACCTCTGATTTCTTTGTTGCAGTATTTATGGTAACTCATCAATAGAAGCTCAGGGCCTTCTCTACGGGCTTCAATTTCTGTTAATAGGTCACCCAATCCACATAATAAAGACAATGACATATACAATGATAAATGGTAGAAAATCTTTAGTGCTCAGAAAAATAATGTTTGAGCATTCTGTCATTGACACGTCCACCGGGTATTTTTGTCCCATCCAGATTTCTGATAAATAATGCATTATTTCCTCTGAATGCATAAATGACATAAGGACCCATCCATAGGTTATCAAACTTTCCATGTTTCCCTTTATCCTCTCTTCTTGAATCCCACTTTAAGACTTTGTCACCAATGGTTAAATCATCTGCTTTTGTCCTTCTATCAAAAACTTTCTTAATATTTTCATGGATGACTTGAGCCTTGTTATAAACTTCTTCTCTGGATTGTTGCAATTGGATTGTTTGATCAATCCTTCTTTGAATGTCATTTGGCTCGGCCTATAATTCTTGAATTAACTTCATGACTGGCACTCCCAAAGAGGATGGAAAAACAATATCCATTTCATAAACCAATTGGTATGGTTACATGCCAATTGATTTCCTTGTGGTGAGCCTATCCGCCCAAAGTGCATTTATGAGCTTGTTGTGCCATGACTTCTTGTTGTCTGCTAACATTTTCTTGATAATATTCACCAGACTTTTATTTGAAGATTTAGCTAGCCCATTACCTTGTGGGTAATAAGCAGTTGAATGCCCCAAATTAATATGGTATTTAGTGTAGAAATCAATCATTTTCTTAGACCTAAAGGCTGAAACATTGTCTATAATAAGTTTGTTTGGGCAGCCAAATCTGGACAAGATGTTGGTTTCTAAGAATTTGATAATCACAACATCTGTGGCTAGTCTAGAAGGAATGGCCTCAATCCATTTGGTATAGTCAGTAGCAGTAAGGATCCACTTATGTTGAGTAGAGGAGGGAGGATGGATTTCTCCAATGAAATCCAATCCCCACTGTTGGAAAGGGCTCTCAATAGATATGGGATTCGAAGGTAAAGGTAAAAGTTTTCTTTTTCCCTCAAAGAATTGACACTTATGACAAGAGGTTACCTTTTTATGGACATCTGGAAAAAGTGTAGGCCAGTAAAAACAGGCTCTAAGGATCTTATTGGCAGTGGCTTTCCAATAGAGATGGCCACCATAGTCACCTTCATGGAATTCTTGCATAGTTATTTCTGCATCATCACTCAATAGACACTAGCAGAAGACCACCAACATCTTTCCAATATAAAACATTTTCTATGATGCAAAATTTGACTGCTTTTAATTTAATAAATCTAGCCTTTATTCTGGTTAGACAAGGAGGAGCATTTAAATTAAATAAAACATAAATAAGGTCTGCATACCAGGGGGAGGTCATGAAATCCTCATCAAGTTGTGGAGTCGCATGTGCCTCTTGATCATCCAATTCATCTACAAAGTTAATATCTAAAGCATTAAAATTAGATTCAGGCCATCAATTTGGCTAATCCTTGTCCTTTGATGAGCTTGGTTGGCTTGATTTCCATGTCATATTCCAGAATGATGGCAAACCATTTGTCTCTTTTGCCATCTAGTCCATTCTGTGTCAAAATATCTTTAACAATAGCATTAGGTACATAAGCAATTATATGTGAATGAATAATATATACTCTAAAATCTTTAATTGTTTTTATCAATGCAAAAGCCTACTTTTCCATTATGTTGTACTTGAGTGCAGCATCCCTTAAATCTTTACTAAAGAAAGCAATGAGTTGTTCATATCCATTAGCGTTTTTCTGCAAAATGACAGTTGCAACAATATGCTCAGAAGCAAAGGAAAAAATTATAAAATCTTTAGTAAAACCAGGACTAATAAGGACTAGTGCTTTTGTTCAGGCATGTTTAACCTAGTCAAACGATTACCTAGCTTCGACGTTCCACCTTATTTCAGAGTTTTAGCATGTTTGTGATATTTCTTAGAAGTTCTGCAAGGTTAGGGACAAATCTTCTCAGGAAGTTTATTCTCCAAATAAATTATTGAAGTTCTTTAATATTTCTTGGATGATTTATTTTTATAATAGCGTCAATCCTTTTAGGATCAATTATAATACCTTCCTTAGATATAATGTGACAAAGAAGTTTTCCTTCTTCAAGACCAAACATTGTTTTCTTAGGATTTAATGAGATCCCAAACTTTCTGCACTTTTCAAAAACTCTTCTAAGGTGCATGAGATGTTCTTCATCAGATTTAGAATATACAGTTATGTCATCCATATAAATCACAATAAATCTACCAATTTCATCAGCAAAAGTAGTATCCATTGCTCTCTGAAATGTGGCTCCAACATTCATTAATCCAAAAGGCATCTTCACATACATGAAGGTACCCCATGGAGTAGTGAAGGTAACTTTTTCCTGGTCATCTGGACGAACTAAAACCTGATTATAACCTTAGAATCCATCTAATAAGGAAATCCTAGAATATCCAACTACCTTTTGTAAAATATGATCCATTTTGGGTAAGGGATAGTTGTCTTTTAGGGAAACTTTCTTAAGGTTTCTCAAATCTATACACAATCTGATTTCACCTGCTTTCTTTCTAGTTGGTACAATGTTGGAAACCCACTTAGAGTACCTAAGAGGAACTATAATTTTGGAATCATACATCCTTCTGATTTCCTTCTCAATTAAAGGCATCAGAACCAGGTTTATTCTACAAAGGTTTTGTTTAAAGGGTTTCTAATCTTCTTTAATGGGAATTTTGTGTTGTATGATTTCCGTATTGTATGTTTTAAGGTCTTCATAACTCTAGGTAAAAACATCAATAAATTCCTTAAATAAGGCAATATATTTTTTTTTAGCCACTCAGATTGATTTGGACAGTTTTATAATTTTTGGATCTTTTTTAGTACCTAAATTACAATCTTCAATTGTTGTTCCTGAGGGCTCAATATTAGGCTTTTTAGCCACATCATTGAAAACAAATAGTTCTTCTAATGGAGCTTGACCCCTAGGCAAAATATTATATTTAAGCTGGAGTGTTTCAAACTCTTCTTTCTCTGGGTCTCTTTCAAGCAATTCTAGTTTATTTACAATTTTATCTAAGGGAGTATATACATCTAAATTATCTAGTTGCCTTTCTGGATCAAAATGTTCAATAATTTAACTATCTTCTTCAGATTCCAAATCGATACTGTCATCTTGAAATTCATCTTTGGATTGTAGGAAACTCTCAATCTGCTTATCATTTCGAAATACCTACCAATATCTTACATTACCAGGTACAACTGGTTTGTGTGTTACGTCGAGTACATATTCTTGATTAGGATAAGGCATTTTGCAAGAGCTAGCTGAAAAAGCCAAATTGTTTAGAATGATGTTTTGTTTTCTAGGAATTGCAGAAAGGTCATATTCTAGGAAACTTTCTAGGAAGTCCAGCACAACATTTTTGTATGCTCTCATCCTAAGATGATTGACCAAATATTCTCCTTTAATTTGTTTAATAATTAATTCGGAATCTCCCTGAATAGAAATTCTCTTAGCACTAACTTTTTTAACAATTGCAAACCTAGAATGAGGGCTTCATACTATGATATGTTATTAATGCATTGAAAATTAAGCCTATATTAGTGACCCTCAACATGATTATTTCCTGTATTAACCACCCAAATTCCTACTCCAGCACCATCCTTACTGCAAGAGCCATCAAATATCATGTTCCAAAGACGTTCAGGAGGAGTTTTGATTTGTGTTATTTGTGTTTGGGCTAGGTCTGTTTTAGAAACCTCATTCTCAGCAGTGATTACTTAGTTGTTGATATCCCCATAATTGTAAAGAATAAATGAATCTAAATATGAATGAACATAATAACGTGGATAATTTTGAGGTCTGTCTTGAGTACTCACCATAAATTTCATTAAAGTTTCCATATACAGTCTCCTTTGTTGCCCAAAAACTGGCATGGTAGCAAAGGTCATGTCCATTTGTAGGGTTCCTTGTAATTTTGCTCCCCATGAGCGTGACAACAGCATGCCATACTTAGGGGGAATGTCTGCCACGACTATATCCATCAGTATACTTTTAGCAGGGATTTGGGCTAAGTAACGCATAGATCTTTGATAAGACCTAGGTATCTAACATTGCTAGAATCAAAGGAGTACAAGTATTTGTAGGGTCTAGTAATGTCAAGTCCTAATTTCTCCATCAAAGATTTAGGCATTAAATTATGGGATCCACCTAAATCTAGCATAGCATTATGGATAATTTTATCATGAATATTCAAACTGACATAGAATGGACAAACTCCTCCTTCCTGTGGGTTTCCTTCAACTTTCGACCCAAATAAGAGTTCAGGCTGGTCATCATTCAAATTTACAGAGTCAGTGTTTTCCCCAATGTTTAAGGCTTTCATTAATTGGGGTCTGTACATGTTTTTGTTCATTAACTCTGTGAGAGGAATACGGATTTTCAATTTTGCCAATTCATACTCAATATTGAAAGATGTTTGATTCTTACTTAAGTTAGGAAATTCAGCTTGCTCTATAGTTTGTTTTGTGATAGGCTCTTTTTGTTGATTAGTGGTTGGGACATATGTTTGAGTATTTTTAGAAACATTGTTAGCAAGATTTTTGACAGGGATTTCTACCTTTTTCTTACCAGAAATGTCCATAGTTTTCTAAGGAAGACTATATGTGGTTTTCCTAGGTTCATTTTCAGATGACTTCTTAGCAGGTTGGTCTGAGATTTTAGCATTGGGAGTGTCTGTATTCTTTTTTCTTCTAAGGTTGTACTACCTATGGACTTCCATTATGGCATTTTCAAACCCTTGTTTGTATTCATCTGACTCTTTAGAATCCAATTCAGTCTGGGCTATGAGAAAAAGTTCTTGCTCCTCTTGAGTGAGGAGAATTGTTTCATTATCATTTATCCACGGCAAATTTATTTGATTATCATCCAAATCCTCCACAATATTCCCCTCATCACCTGTTTAATTTTCCTAAAAAGGAGGTCGAACCTGCTAGTCTGGACCCTTTTGTTCTCTTTGTTTAATTTGGGGAACATTCCTTCTAAATTTTTGGTTTCTTGTTTGAGGGGCATTTTGGTTTTCTCTTGCTTGAGTTTGGTCATTAATGTTCACTCTTTGCATCATTTGATTCACTACTCTGACTAAGTTATCAATCTTATGATCAACATCAAAAGGAGAAGGTTCTTCTTTGACGGTAACTTTGTGTTCAGATTTTCAGTTTGGCTTTTTTGGCCAGGATGTTATCTTCAACTTTAATTGCATTTGCATGCATTTCTTCCAAAGTTGTCGAGTCTCTCTCTCTAAGTTGATATTCCATATATACATCGAAACCATCTGGAAAATAAATCAGAGCTAGACCAGGCAAGGGATTGATTTCTTGTGGAATGGCGTTGTAAACAATATTAAATCGTTCACAATATTCTTCCACACTTTCATTTGGTTTTCTTTTCATCCTTTTATATTCATTTAGGAGTTGAAGTGGATTCTTCTTGATCTCCCATCTATCTAAGAAAGTTTGATGGGAAGCATCAAGGTTGGTTATACTTCTTGCAGGTAAACCCCTAAACCATTTCTTGACATCACCTCCTAAACTCTGAGCAAACTGTCTCATTTTAACATCAACTTCATCTACTTATTGGAGGTCAAACACATCATTCATCCTATCGACATGCTGTTGAGCAGTATAAGCACCAGTGTTATCAAAGGTCATAATTTTGGACTAGTAATCTGTAGGCATAGCATTTAGTCAGCCTGGTAACACCAAGAGTGCATACCTTCTGGCCATAGATGTTCTGGTAGATTGAATTGAAGATGGACCTAATGGAGGTGCAGTTTTGATAATTACAGGGATAGTAGGGATAGTAGTTTGACAGATCACAGGTAGGGAAGTTGAAACTATGGAATGAGTAGGACTGGGAGATTGTATATGTACAGACTGGGAAGACTGACTAGACAAAGAGGTTGTTGCAACAGTTAAAGCGGAGAATTCAACAGATTGCTTAATAAAAGCTTCTTCAAGAGCTTGGTCCAGCACTGAAACTAGACCTTGTAATTTGTCAAATTGATGTAAAGATTCAACATCAGGATCTGTTTCAAGGACTTGGGGTATATATGGTTGCAGTAAGGCTTTATCGATGACAGTTTGGTCTACAAAAGCCTCAGACTTTGATCTAAACAAACTATGTTGAAAAGGAAAATCAAATTTTATGTCTTGAATAGTTTCGAATTTCTTTGGAAGAGAATTAGACCTTAACAAAGAAATATTTTCAAGGGGAGAATTGAATCTAGACAAGGGGCTATTACTACCTTGGCTCTCTGTAAAACTTTTCTCTCTCACCAACTTCTCGAGGTTATCTATGAATTCAGCAGCAGGGTTGGGATCAGGGTGAGATCTAGTGTAAATTCTTTTGGGAGCTAGGGCTATGAAAAATCATCACACAAATAAAATAAAAATAAATGATACACTAAATATATACAAAATAACAACCTTAGATCATGTATTTCATAATGATACAACAATTGCTTATTGAAATATTGATTTAAAACCAGGGAATAATAATGTTTTGGATTAAAATGTATTCTTCCCCAGTATGGTCGCCACTATGTTCTTGTTCTGTATTTTTTGAGGTTGAGGGAGTAAACACATTGGACAGAATCAAAACCACTTTGGAAGTTGGGATATAGCCTTGCCAACTTCAGAGAGGGATCTCTCTATTTAATTTAGCTTTGTTTTTATAAGAATTTTAAGCTAGTTATGATTGTACTTGTTTGTTTTGTTTGAAATGTATGGTTGATTTGAGTGTTATAATTCCATTGGGCTATGGAATCTATAAACTAAACTGGAGTTTTGCATCAATTTTTAGAGGAGTTCTCACGAGGCAAGCTAAGTTGCAGTAAATGGATCTTTTCAGAAATTAAATGGATGATGGGATAACAAAAGTGTAAGGTTCAGTAGAGACAAAAGAGAAATTAAGAATTCCTTAATCTAACTTCAGTGGAAAACATTAAAATTAACAACAACCAAAATAGCGTGATTTGAGTAATCCTATTTATCACATTTTCTATTGATTAATTCGGATATTTAGAAAAAAAAAGGGAAAAAATAACAGTGCTTAAACAAATAGACAGAAGAAACGCATCACCATTCAACACACCACATGAATCCTGTGAAAGGTCCCTGTATTATTGATGCTCCAGTACTTCAAAATTACAATATGTAGAAGGAAATTACATTCGGAAATCAACCCTTAATACTTCAAACAATGAAGTATTTATAATAAAATTACAATAAAGCTTTACAAAATCGTTGTCAAACCGACAATGTATTATTAGCCTAAATACAAACTAATATCATCTAATCTTGGCCAAAAAATAGGCCACATAGGCTATTGAGGAACTAGGTGACCCTATTTAGGTGGTTTCTATTGCTGAGTCATTCAAAACAGAATGCGATGTTGAACTGAAACTTGCGCTGGCTGTTGTGCTGGCAAAATCTTTCACTGCTCCTGAGTTACTGCTTAGTCCAGTAAATCAAGTAACTCTTCCCATCTCTTTTCATCTGGCACTGTTAACTTTGTCACCTTGCAGTAGATTTCATCTACCTCTGTATACTTAGCAAAAGTTGGTTTCACGGTAAAAATGTGTTTTACCTCATCCTGCGCATGGAAGTCATTTCACATGGTCTCGAGGAAAGCCTTTATTGTCATACTCCCTTTGATTCCATTGAACTTGATGTTGCCTTTGGCTACCTATTTCATCTTCTGGATGTAGTCCTCCTAAGTGATCAGCTTGTCATTGATGACATAGATACCAAGTAGTCCCTTCTGCATTAAGGCTTCAATCATGTTTGTAAATATGTTTACCTACTGCTCCAAGGTCTCACACCTTTCCTCCAACTGGTCAATGAGATTTCTCTTAGTTAAGACTTTCTTGACCTCCAAAATGGTGGCAGTTCTGTCACTGACTCCCACTTCCTCCAGCTCATATCTGGACATTGAATTTAAGAACCTGATAATATTGGCAGCTTCAGTTGGCATTTCTCCTAGCTTTTCCCTCCCTTGCACAATGGTCTTAGTGGCCTTCCCTATTAACTCTTTTTGTTAAAATATAATCTAAATAGAAGGCCAAATCTCACTCATTAAGTCAAGTATGTTCATACAAATTGTTTCCTTGGCTTGGGCCAAGGTCTTGCAATAGATGTGCCTCTCTCTACCTGGAGTAGCTTTTCCAAAAGTCTCTAAAATTTGTCCAATTCAGCAGCCCAAGCAGTTTCAACTTTGGCCTTTTGGGCTTCCAAAGCTTTGAGTTGTCCCTGTAAGGTCTGAATTTCCTTTGATTGCAAAGACATATTTTGCAATGTGTATGTGACCTGTTCAGCACTGGGAGTTTGAGTAGAAGTAGTAGGTGCAGTAATTATTCCTGTGCATGGTAGTTGATAAAGAGGTACAACATCCAAGGGAACAATGGCCATCTTCATGCTGTCTTCCTTCTCCTTTATCAGCTTTTCCAACTCTGCTTCCATATGCCTGATCTGTATGTTTTGATCAATAATTAGTTTCATCATGTCTACTTTCTGAGCTTCACCTTCTGCAATGTCCTTGGTCATTGGATATTCTGTAGCTGGCAACTTGAGATGTTTTCTAAATGCTACAATATCCAAGTTTTTCTTCTTAATAATTTCTTCAGCAACTATAACATCCTTAGGGTCATAGCCTATCTTGATCAGAAAAGTCTTCCAAAGACTTGATCCTATTGTCTTTGGCCAAGGAGCAGACCTTCTCAGCTTCAACTGTCACTGTACATTTGCAAAAGAAACCTGCAATTTGGATAAATACATGGCAGTGTTAGTGAGAGTAGAGGATATCATCTCACTAGTTTGTTTGTGCATCTCCATTTGATCAATGGGATGTGTCTTTTGTGTTGAACTAAAAGTTGGTGCTCTTGTAATCAGTTGTTGATTTGGGTTGTGAAGTCTAGGCCACAAGGAAGGGCATCTGCAATCTGCCATGTTCATTATGATATACTGACAAAAGTCTACTTTGCGAACTATAAGTCTACTTCCAGAATTGTTTGTAGGTGTTGTTCTTCAAGATTTCATTCCTAAGCTTTATTTCTCTATACCTATCAAACATTGTCTTTGCTTTTTCTCGCTGGACAATGTGTGTTTCTAGCTCGCTCTCCTTATGACCCTGTGTGTTGAAAATAGCAACAAGAAATTCTAAATATAGAAGTGCTAAATTTAGTACTCCTATAAATAGCATTTCGGAATACCTTCCTAATTTAGTTAGTCCCTGAACTAAAATAGAGAAGTAAAAATTCGAATTTGATCTTAGCAGCTGCTTGTAAAGTAATTAATTAATTCATCTTGAGTTAATTAGTTGTAGAAAATCAAACATGAAGTCTATGTGGGGACATGCAATAGTTTCTCCATTGATTTGAGAATTTATCATCAGTTAAAGAATAAGGATGAGTTTAATATTGAGTTGTAATTATTTGGCTCAATTAACTGAGTCAGTCCATTAGATTAGTTCAAATAGTTTGTTGAAACTAATTCTGAGTTAGTTAGTTAATCATGCATGCATGTAACTGTTGCACTTTAATAACTTATAATTCTCTCATAAATAACTCATGCATGTCAGTTCAGACAAAGACCTTAGTGAGATCAGATGGAGGGACAATGTACTATTAGTTGCAGGAATATTCCATTGTGAATATCTCTTGCATGCAGAAGGAATTCATTCCTTGGAGATTGCGCAGTTACTTCTTCAGTTTAGTGAGTGTGTGATGAGGCCAATCACACAGGTGGCATCATTGGACCCCAAGAAAAACTGCACAAGGAAATAGAAGGCTTGGAGGGATGAGGAGAGGCATATCTCTTGTCTACTCAATCTATGAGTTGTATTGTTTTGATTGCAGAGACAGCAAGATAGCTTGAGAGATGATGCTTTTTGTAATACTGAACATATTTCCACTTGTATGATAATATAGAGATTGGGGTTTTAGGCTGAGGCTTTCCCCAAGTTATTCTTCTGTGTTCATGTGTGATTTAATTATCATTCTCAGTTACATGTGTTCTATTTGATCTTGCTCATATTCGATTAAGCTTCTGCAAAGTTTGTTGTAGAAGTAGATCTTGTATTTTGCTTTAGTATATTGCATAATCTGTTGATCTACAGTGGGAATTTCTACATGGTATCGGAGCAAAGGTGATCAAAGCGAAGAACAGTATATAAGAAGGGAGAAGGGAGAAGTTTGAGGTTCCTGAATATAGAAATCGAGTTCTTATCACATCTCAATTTCACCAATGGCATTCAACAGTTTAAGACTCGAGTATGCCCTTGATGGCAGCTTGAATTATATAGCCTGGAAGGATCGCATGGAAGCATTATTAGAGGATAACAGTCTAAAGTATTTCATTGATCAAGAAGTCCCCAAGACGACTGATGCTATAGAATTGGCGGAATGGAAGAAATGTGTGGCTAGAGCAAGGAGAATCCTTCTGGAGGGAGTTCGAGACAACATAGTCTCGAGTCTCCATGGGAAGGAGACACCGATTTCGATGTGGAAAACATTGAAAGATCTAAATCAGAACAGCAGCAATCAAAGGAAGCTGGCGCTGAAAGACAAGCTTCGGAAAATCAAGTGTGAAAAGGGTGAGACGATCTCTACATATCTGAACAAGCTCACCACCTATAGGAATGAGCTTGGAAGTGTAGGGATCACGACCATTGAAGATAACATGGTGAGTCTTGCACTCCTCAGTCTTCCTAAGAGCTGGCATAGCTACAAAGACTCGGTTAATGGAAGAGAAAAACTGCCATATTGGGAACGACTTTGGTCGGATCTGATGCAGGAGGAGATAAGAAGAAGCACCAGAGACAAATCCTCATCAAAGCAAGATGATGAGGAAAATCTAGCCTTAGCGAGTAAGGCGAGGAAGGGGAAAGGGAAGGCATCCCATTCCAAATCCATTTCTTCCCATGGTGGGAAGAAGTTTGACAAATTGAAAGTGCAGTGCTTTCATTGTCATGAAGTGGGTCATTATGTTACGAATTGTCCACAGAATAAATCCAAGAAGGGATCCTTGAAGGGATATGATCGTGAGGCACTGGCCTCATAGTTTGAGTTGGATTTCTCTCTTATCGCATGCATGGTTTCATCCATGGTGGGATGTTCATGGTCCCTGGATAGTGGAGCTTCATTCCACATGTCAGGTGACAAGAATCTTTTCAATACCTTGGAGGAGAAGGATCTCCATATGCGGATCAAGATGGGCGATGATGGAAAGTACCGTGTTTCAGGTGAAGGTACGGTTGTGTTTCAGAGGGAGCATGGAGCTCCTCTCACCCTCACTGATGAAAGTATGTACCAGGTCTGAAGAAGAATCTTATGTCTGTCGCTATGCTAGAAGATAAAGGCTATGATGTAGTCTTTAATAAAGGAAAGGTATTCCTGAGGCATATTGGTACTGGATAGACAAAGCAAATCAGGATTCGAGTAAAGAATCTCTACAAGCTGGAGGTAGACGACTGTGCTGCATTGAGTTCCAAAGCTGAGATGGTGCAGATCCAAGATGTTGGCGAGCTATGGCATAGAAGATTGGGCCACTTGCACCATGGAGCCCTAAAGATCATGTAGCAGATTTCTACTGGACTTCCCAATGGAAAAATGGAGCAGATGAATACATGCAAAGTTTGTACATTAGGTAAGTATGCAAAATCTTCCTTTTTGGATCGAGACAGTAGAGTTGGAGCAATCCTGGAGTGAGTTCACTCATATGTTTGTGGACCTTTCTCTACAACCTCCACCACTAAACAAAGGTACCATGTTATTTTTATTGATGATTTTTCTCGTAGATGCTGGATCTACTTTATGCAAAAGAAGGATCAGACCTTCTTGAGGTTTTGTGAGTTTAAAGCCTTGGCAGAGAAAGAATCTGGAAAGAAAATAGAAGCCTTGCGTAGCGACAATGGTGGAGAGTATGTCTCCCAACAGTTTAAGGACTTCTGCGTTGCAGAAGGAATTAAACGGGAGTTGACGGCACCCCATAACCCACACTAGAATGGGGTGGCCGAAAGGAAGAACAAATCGATTATGGGAGCAGCTCAAGCAATGTTGCATGACCAAAGCCTACCACTGCATTTGTGGGCTAAGGCATGCAATATAGCAGTATACTTGCAAAACAAAATCCCACACCGTATACTAGGAATGAAGACACCTATGGATGCCTTTTTTGAGAAGCAACCAGATGTGAGTCACTTTCGAATCTTTGGATCATCAACTTACTGTCATGTGACCAAAGTTGCCAGGAAGAAGCTATATCCAACAGCTAAGTTGGGAATACCAGTGGGGTACACAGATACACCCCACAACTATTGGGTGTACCTTCCTACCAGTCAGAGGATAGTGATATGTAGGGATCTGAAGTTCGACGAGCAGAAAGTCATGCGATTATCACTTGAGAGGGAGCTCAAGTTGCATGCAAAAGAGGAACTTTTAGTTCCTAAGGAGGAGGAGCCTCAGATTGATGCGGAGAAGCCACATGCAGAGGATCCGGGAGTGGATACATCCACTCATGCTGAGACTTCCAGAGATGGGTGAAAGGGAAGCTAACAAGTTGATGCTGGATGCGCGAGAGAATGTGGGACAACCATCTTCTCAGTGTAGACAGAGGAGGTTGCCTGAGCGGTACACTAGGAACATGGCCCTAGTTGGGGAGTGTGTAGATACCGAACCTTCTTCATTCAAGGAGGCAGTGCAGCAACCAGTCTGGGTTGATGCAATGGTAGAGAAGTACGACTCTATCATTCTGAACAATGTGTGGGATGTTGTCCCAAGACCTCAGGGCAAGTTAGTGGTGAGTGATGGATTTACAAGGTAAAGCAAGCAGCTGATGGTAGTATTGAGAAACATAAGGCAAGGTTTGTTGCCTGAGTTTCTCACAAGTCGAGGGGATCAACTACTATGAGACCTTTGCTCTCGTAGCAAGGTACTCATAAATCATATCGATGTTAGCACTATTAGCTCAGATGGGTTGGAAGATCGATCAGATGGATGTGAAGACAACATTCCTCAATGGGAAGATTGAGGAGGAGGTGCACATTGAGCATCCAGAGGGTTTCGAGACCTTCGATCATGAGTCACATGTGTGCCAACTCAAGAGGGCTTTGTATGGGCTGAAGCAAGCACCCCGTGCTTGGTACACCAAGATCGACAGCTATTTCACCAGGTTAGGCTTCACTAAGAGTGAAGAAGATGCGAACCTTTACCACATCATGGTAGAAGGTAAGCCATTGATCATTGTTCTTTATGTCAATGATCTGATTTTGATAAGGGATGATCAGTTGATCCAGTCTTGCAAGGAGGACCTTGCAAGAGAATTTGAAATGAAAGACATGGGTCTTATGCACTACTTTCTAGGCATGGAGGTGTGGCAGAAAGATGGTGAAGTATTTGTGTCTCAAGGCAAGTATTCCAATGAGATACTCAGGAGCTTTCACATGGAGAAGTGCAAGCCCATGCAGACTCCTCTAGCTAGGAACTGGAGGAAGGAGGATGCTACTTCAGGTGAGGTAGTAGCTGCTACTGTTTATCGGCAACTGGTGGGTTCACATATGTATTTGGTGAACACATGACCCGACTTATGCTTTGCGGTGAACCAGCTGAGTCAATCTATGGTTCATCCTATCATGTTGTTTTGGAAGGCAGCGAAGCATGTGCTGAGATACCTCAGAGGCACATCTCAGTTCGGATTGTGGTACAGACAGACAGAGGGAGTGAAGCTTCAAGGCTTCACAGATGCGGATTGGGTAGATAGTTCATCAGACCGAAAGAGCACTTCTAAAGGAATCTTCAACCTTGGTTCAGCTGCAATTTCCTGGTACAGCAGGAAACAGAGATTAGTTGCACTTAGCTCAACAGAGGCTGAATACATGGTTGCTAGTCAAGCTGCATGTGAGGCCATTTGGATGTGGAAGATTCTACTGGGATTGTTTTGTCAGAGGATGGATCCAACCGTGATCTACTGCGATAATTAGAGTTGTATCAAACTCTCTGAGAATCCAGTTTTTCATGACTGGTCCAAGCACATTGATATCTGGTATCACCGTCTTCGAGACTGTGTGGTCAAGAGGATCATGTTGTTGATGTATGTTCGACTGAGGAATAGGATGCAGATATTTTGATGAAGGCATTGTCAAAATGCAAGTTCGAGTTCCACAGAGACAGGATTGGGGTTACTAATAATCCCTTTCTTGTTGAGAGGGAATAATGAAAATAGCAACAAGAAATGCTAAATATAGAAGTGTTAAATTTAGTACTGCTATAAATAGAATTTTGGGATACCTTACTATTTTAGTTAGTCCCTGAACTAAAATAGAGAAGTAAAAATTCGAATTTGATCTTAGCAGTTGTTTGTAAAATAATTAATTAATTCATCTTGAGTTAATTAGTTGTAGAAAATCAAACATGAAGTCTATGTGGGGACATGCAACAGTTTCTCCATTGATTGAGGAATTTATCCATCAGTTAAAGAGATAAGAATGAGTTGTAATTAGTTGGCTCAGTTAACTGAGTCAAGTCCAGTTAGATTAGTTCAAATAGTTTGTTGAGCTAATTATGAGTTCAGTTAGTTAATGCATGCAGGCATGTAACTGCTGCACTTCAGATAACTGAATATTATCTCATAAATAACTCATGCATGTCAGTTCAGACAGAGACCCAGTTGAGATCAGATGGAGGGACAGTGTACTATCAATTGCAAGAATATTACATTATGAATATCTCTTGCATGTAGAAGGAATTCATTCCTTGGAGATTGCGCAATTACTTCTTCAGTTTAGTGAGTGTGTGATGAGGCCAATCACACAAGTGGCATCATTGGACCCCAAGAAAAACTGTGCAAGTAAATAGGAGGCTTGGAGGGTTGAGGAAAGGCATTTCTCTTGTCTACTCAGTCTGTGAGTTGTATTGTTTTGATTGCAGAGAGAGCGGGATAGCTTGAGAGCAGATTCTTTTTGTAATACTGAACATATTTCCACTTGTGTGATAATACAGAGATTAGGGTTTTAGGCTGAGGCTTTCCCCGGGTTATTCTTCTGTGTTCATGTGTGATTGAATTCTCGTTCTCAGTTATATGTCTCTATTTGATCTTGCTCATATTCGATTAAGCTTCCGCAAAGTTTGTTGTAGAAGTGCATCTTGTATTTTGCTTTAGTATATTGCATAATCTGTTGATCTACAGTGGGAATTTCTACACAGTGAAGATGAAGGTCCAGAAGGAGATGTAGTGAACTTAGTGGTTGTTGATGGAGAGTCTGTGACGATAATCGCTGCCTGTTCTTCAATCTCTTTGTCTACCTCTAGTGTGTGAGTCACCTTGGGCCTCTTTCTGTAATGATTCTAAGTTCTCTAGCTTCACTCCCTGTTATAGATGATGGCCCTTCCTCTCTCTGCCTTTTGCAAGATTTTTCATAACGAACAAAAGTCTGCGAACTAGAAGTGAACACAATCTGCTCTTTAGCTTCCAACAGGGTATTTTCTGCCCATTCCAACTGATTGGCATATTGTTCAATGTCTGGCCTAGAAGTATGGATGTAAGGAGTATTCTTATTGTCCACTCTGAGTTTTGAAATGATGCCACATGTGTCATAAGACCATATGAAGCTCGAATTGAACTTCATTTCCTTCAAAATCTTATCTGCCTCCTCCCTTGCAGTTCTTGTGTTACACACAAATGGGCCTACCTGTGTTTTAATTCTAAATTGTGCCTTCTTTGCTACTACAAAGTGGATCTCATCTGAGTTTAACATTTTCCTAATATATTATAGTGCAAAGATCCTCATTGGGAGGTACTTGGGGAGCTTGTAGGGGGGCAATTCACATCCATAGACTCTAATCTTTGTGTAGTTTTGGTACAGGTACCAATCTCCGGTCTTTGCTTGGTCTGATAGATGTAGAATTATTTTGATCTTCTCACTGATTTTGGGTTGCACTGCACTATAGAGAATGTTCATACCTAGATGAACAAAGTCTTCTATAAATTGTTTGTAGGTGAATTCATGTTGTTCCTTCATGACCAATGAGGTCCAAAAGATCACTGGTTGTTT
Source organism: Pinus taeda (assembly GCA_000404065.3). NCBI lineage: Eukaryota > Viridiplantae > Streptophyta > Pinopsida > Pinales > Pinaceae > Pinus > Pinus taeda. The sequence goes on along the minus strand of APFE031635191.1, from coordinate 214,407 downwards.
ATCCACTGCATCATCCAATTTCTGCAATGCAAAAGTGAACTTTTATGCTTGATAATAGATGAACATGTAAATCAAAATAAAGGTGTAACTGAACACCTACCCTGTGGGAAACTTGATAAACTACATTGTCAGCCAAGAATTGACTAAAATTGAAAATTGTAGAGGGCTTGTTGTATGTGGAAAATGTGGAGAGGAATCCTAAAATAGGTTCATCTACCCACTAATCAAAATGGTAACCTAGAATGTGAGAAAGGATAGAAATAATATGCTTGGTTTGATCAGGGAAAATGGAAGAAGGATAAGGAGGATTATTCTTGGGCAATTGGGCGTTCTCTGGCAGGAAAATCTCAAAAATCCTAGCTCTGGTGGCAAAATCCAGCTTTTGATAAAGCTGGGTGAGGGCTTCTCGGGAGAAAGGGGCATCATTTTCCACAGAAGGGGTCAACATCATTTGGTCAATAGATTTGGTTGTGATGGTGAAAAGGATGTCACATGTAGGTGCGATTATAGCTCTTTGGATAGGGACATAGCAAGTTTGGTGTCTTCTGGTGAATTCTGGGGCTTGGGATGTCAAAGGAAAGATATAGTGGGGGAGGTTTGACTCCCAAAGTCCTATTTTCATTAGTTTTATCAGTGTGTTTATCCCCTAACCAGTAGTATAACTCAAGGAAATCACAATCATAGATTTTTTCAGTTATCTGGTAATCCCTGTCTGCTAATGGTGTGTGATCCAGGTCTACAGAAGGTGGAATTAACAGGTTAATGACATGGTCCTGGGTCTTAGCTTTAGCAGGCATGGCTGTAACAGTTTTTGAATAAAATTAATAGGCAAAGGAGGCTTATCGAGCTCAGAAAAGATAATGTGTCAGGCGAAAAAGAACAGGGAGGTCAGCGACTATCGGGATGCTAGTGGCGAAGAAGCTCTAGCGGAGGTCAATGCAAGAAATAATGAATAGCAGAAAGTGGGGAGAAGTAAATATTGAGAATGATGAGCTTGGGATTTATTTAAACGCAGAGGCAGAGTCCCGTTGGAAATGGCGTGGGGTCGTTACTGAATGGTTACCTGAGAAAATTGAATGATAAACGGGTATAAAGCGAGAAGACATTTAATTGGAGCAATGGTCGAGATAGGTGACAGGCGGAGAGTGGTGGAGGAGGAGTGGTGGGGGCATGGCAAGAACGGATATGGGATCAGTGGTTTCTGGAGGGGGTGATGATCGGTAAGCGGTGTCAGTTGAGGGGGTGTGAAATGATCACAGTGCGCCACGTAGGGGGTAGGGCCTGTCAGAAGAAACCACCTTATACCCCCCCCCCCCCCCCCCCCTCAAGGGAGAATGCAAAGGGGGGCCGAAAAAGGACAATGACCGTGGATGGAGCGGGGGACCGAATCCCAAGGTGTCGAAGGCGAGGGAGATTTAACCACAAACGACAAAATGATTTGTCCACTTGCACTAGTATTATTTTATTTCCAAACTTAGGATAAAGGGGAAATATAGGAAATGAAACACTTTATCCCCGCACATATAATTATTCTTTAAACTTAGGATAAGGGATTAATAATAAACATTTGACATACATAATGCATAGTATGCATTTTCCCCCTCTTTTCCCTATCCTCAAACTTAGGATAAAATTTATGCATGTTGATATTTAAGCAAACCTACAAATCTACTTACCCTTAGCTAGACTAGCATTTTTTATTTTGATCTCTAGGGTGTACTTAGACTAGCAAACCCAATTTTATTTTCTTTTATGCAGAAAGAAAAACTATGTAACCTATCCCTTATTTCTCCTATTGACGGAGATTAAATTGTTGGGTCAATGTCATTTTCTACCTGACTAATGACTTGTCCAGATTAAATTGTTGGTAAGCCTTCATTCTCTATCTAATTTACATAAATTTAAATAATTCTAATCATGATTAAGTAGTATGATTAAACTAAAGCAAGTGATTGTGGCATTTTGAACAAGGTGCACACAACTATATTTTATATAAATGAAGCAAAAAAACTATGTATGAGTAGTGGCATTTAGACTTGCAACACTTTTATTATTATTCTCCTTTTGATTTTCTTTGTTTTGGTGCGGTTCAGTCTTTTTCTTTTTGTAATATTTTTGTTTTTTTTTTCTCTTTATTCTCCTTCTTTATACACTCTTTTCATTTTTTATTTCATTTTTTTCTTATTTGCAAATCATCGGCAGATTGACAAGTATTTACAAAATAGGATTCCTGAGATACATCACTCAATTACCTTGAGATCCTATAAATTATAGGACCCTAACACAATATTTAAATTCATTTCCTTTATTTGCTAATAAACTTTCCTTATGAAATCATATCTCAAAGAATTGTAATTTTTATATAAAATAAAAAAGATCAGTTCATATGTATATATATATATAAAGCTTCTTATAATATATTTTGAATAGAAAAGGATCATAAAAATATAAATGCAATTTTGTTATCCAAAATACATAAAAATAAACGAGTTGCCTTTAGTGCGATTTTTTGGAAGCTTTTCAAGTGGATTTTTCTGGTCTAATTTCTCTAAAATATGGCAGGAATTTATTGAAATCACAAGTTTGATGGGTAACCTCTGCAAAATCGAAGTGCCCTAAGGGTTTTTGAGGGTGTTGAATCCATATATACAACCAAAAAACTAGTTTAATTAACACAAATCAAGATTTTACCTCACATTTTTCCACAAGATTCCAGTGTGGAAAGTCCAAAAAATCACACCAAAAACAACTCCAAAAATAAATAAGTACTTTCTTATGATTGGTTGTCATTTCTAAACTTTAGTGAAATAAAATTAAAATTAAAAAATTATATAAAAAATCATCATTAACTCAAAGTGTAAAGTGACCCAACATGGATTTTATCCACTCTAAACTCCATGAGGGTTTACATTCTTCATTAATTGCTTCGCCAACTTATTTACTTTAGTCTCTTTAGGTTTACAACCTTTATAAGTCAATTAATTTGCCAACTTGTTTATTACTTAATCTCTTTGTAATGGTTGCACTTGATGAAGTTTACCATGTTAATTTTAAGCATAAACTTACTCAATTTTACACGGTTTGGAAATGGAAGGGTTCAAATTCCAACCTATCAACACACTTGGAGTATGTCATGGGAGACAAAATATCAGATCAGATTTGGTTAGCCCCACTTACATATTCTCACCGATGCCACTTGTATTCTTTCTTTTACATGGCCGGATTTTATTTTAGAATAAGATGTTAAAAAGGGAATATAAAAGATAAGATTTTAAATCTTTTGCATTAAAGATAAAAGGAGCTTTACCACTAAAGGACATTCTTGGTATATATTCTCTTCTTTATTTTAACAAGCGAATCTTGTGGTTAACTTTGCACAATAATATATATGTTTTTAAAAGTATAAAAAAATAATGTTATATCATCTTTGCACAATGAAAAGCTGCATTTTTTATCATCTAATAACTTTGCATAATAATATATGTTTTTAAAAGTATAAAAGAAATAATATATTTTATGAGTCAAATATGAAAAACGTATCATATCTTTTAATTATTGGTCGTCAAAGAAAGAGGTGCAGGCTTAAATGTTGCCAGCATCTTTATATCAACCAAGGGAAGGTGGATTCGAATAAAGACAATTAGCCTTAGCTTTATATGGTGGCCACTTAATTATTCTTTTACTAATTAATTTGTGTGTTTTGGGTGATACTTATTGTTTATATGTTAGTTTATTTTTAATTCTTAGTGAGAATATTTTAATGTTTTGGGTGATATTTATTATTTATATATTAGTTTATTTTTAATTCTTAGTGACAATAGTATGTGGTTTTATTTTTTAGTGTTTTGGGTGATAGTGAGAATAATATGCGGTTTTATATATGGGATTAAAATTAAATGTTGTTTTTTTTTTACAGAAACGGTTATGGAGTATTTATATTCATCTTGGCTTGAATGCCGAAAATCTTATTACATTGAGGATGTCTATATCCTGTTGCATCTCACTGCTAAGAATGAGAATGCAGCTGAAGCTTGAAGACTTCTTCCTTGATAAGGAATCTATAGATTCGATTTCAGAGATTTTTCCCCACTTGAAGATACAAACAAATTTATTTAAGAGTAAGCAGTAAAACATGGCAATAATTAGCTTATGGGATAGGTTCTCATGATTCTTCTTCGTCTTTCATCTTGACCCCGGCAGAGAGGAGGGCAGCTTTGTTGGCTTCAATGTCTGCCTCTTTATTATGAGTTCTCAGCACATGGTAGTAATTCAACTTCTGAAAAGCGTTTTCCAAGCCCTTACTTCTGGATATCAGCCTTGCTAGTTTGAGATCCAAAGCTGGGGAGTTGGAAACCATTGCGTTTATAATGATCTGGGAGTCACCTATAACATTAGCTTCACTTATATTTAAATCTTTGAGGATCTTGAGGCCTTGAAAGAGGGCCAAAGCCTCGGCTTGAATGTTGGATGAATGTCCAAGCCCCCAAGCAAAGGAATGAATTTTTTCCCCAATTGGATTTACAACAACACCTCCTGCACCAGCTTTGCCCAGATTTCCCTTTGTTGCCCCATCAAAAAAGAGAGAGTGCCTTGAGTGCGATTTGAGCCAGTCTTGAAAGTCAGTTTCAGATTTCCTTATTTTCCAGTCTTTAAGGGGAGGGACGTTTCTAACTGTTGATTGAAATTGCAAGTCAAGGAATGATCCCCAAGCAATGTCCTGTTGGCTGAGATTAGAATCATCTTTTATATTAGTCAAGCACTCCTTTAAATGACATTTGATCTTGATTTCTAAGGCCTTGTGATTCTGATTAGTATTTCTGAAAATTCTTTTGTTTCGTTCTAGCCATATCTACCAACAAATAACCTTTGGGAGGACAGCCCATGCAGATTTGATTATCTGATTTTTAGGAGGTGGGCCAAGATATCTAATTGCCCAATTAGAAAAAAGATCAGCAGTGGAACAAGGAAGCAAAAAGTTGGGATCCAAATTGTGAATAAAGGAGAACCAGATCTGCTTAGAGAAGTTGCATTCAAGGATTAAATGGATTGTTGTCTCTGCATCTTCATTGCACAACGAGCAGATGGAGGGGCCGTAGAACCATTTCCTCTGCAATATGTCATACGTTAGGATTTTTCCATGGCAAAGAAGTCGACTTTGGGCCATGAAGGAAAACACCAGACACCTTACCAAGGTGTTGGGTCGGGGGGGACGTATGGCCTCTCATTCAGCTTGGCATATCCCATGGAGATAGCGTAGCCTCTGGAATTCGGCCCCCAACCTTTCGAATCTCTTTTCCTCATGTGCGTGGGCACCAAGCCATGAAGGAGGTCAAGCAGTGTGGACCATTCGTTGATTAGTCGGCACCTCAATACGTTTCCAACCTGCCCAAACAGAATCGCTCCAAAGAGAAATATCCCACAACGAACACAGCCCCTCTCTATCCATCCAGCATCGCAGCGCTCTAATGGAGGCTCTGTCTTCAATTGGGTCCATATTCATGATTTTATCAGTCCAGATGTTGATCTTTTTACCATTTCCTGGGATCCAGTAGGAGTGTGAATTGATTAAAGGAGCAGCTTTAACATACAGTTTAAGGAAAGACGAGTTAGGCAAATGAATCACATTTCCTAAATAGCTAGAACGAGGACCTCTGAAATACTCTTTCCAGAGAGCCAATTGGGCCCAGCCGGGCTTGGGCGCAATGATCCTCCAGATAATCTTAGCTGCCATAGCCACATTCTGCTGACAGAGGTTTTTGAAATTCAAACCACCCTCCCACAGTGGCTTGGAGATGGTTTCCCAACTGATAAGGGGAATCTTGTTTTCATTCTGTTTTCTTCCCTTCCAAAAGAACCTCCGCATGAACTCTTCCATTTTTTTAATATGATTACCAGAGCGAGAAGCCCAGCAAATTGAAATAGAGGGAGGCTAGTAAGCATAGATTTAATTAGGACAGATTTGCTAACAGTGTTGAGCCAGGAGTAACCCCAGGCTTGGATCCTAGTCTTGAATTTTTCAAGCTGAGGGAGCCAGTCTTTGCTTGCAGGTCTCTTATAAAAAACAGGAAGGCCCAAGTATTTGAAAGAGGTCTAAGAAGAGGAGGCTGCAAAACCCAAACATCTAGAAATAGCGGAGAGCAATCTGGGCGAAGTGTTCCAGCTGAAGATGTGACATTTGTTCTTATTTACAACGCTGCCTGAGGCCTCACTTTATTCATCCAAAACTGCTTTAAATTTAGAGGCAGAGGAAAGAGAGGCAGTACCCAAAAGCATAGTGTCATCCGCAAATAAGGCGTGATTTATGTTTTTGACCCCTCTTGCAATACATAGTCCATTAATATCTTGATCTTGCATCTTTTTGTCTAACAGGAAGCTGAGAACAGAGGCTTGGATGACAAATAGCAGAGGGGAAGAGGACACCCCTCCCTAAGCCCTCTTGAAGCTTTGAAAAAATCAGTGACTCTTCCATTTACAAGAGGAGCAATCCATGGCTTCGAGATGCATGCCTGGATCCATTTAACGAAGTTTGCTCCAAAACCAAACTTGCTCATGACTTTTAAAAGAAAGCTATGATTTACTCAATCAAAGGCATTTGCTAAATCAAGTTTAATCACCATACCTTGTTCTTTTCGAAGAAGACTTTAATGAATTGCCTCTTGAACAAGGGTGAAGTTGTCCACGATCTGCCTTCCTTGGATGAAGCCTCCATGATTCTCCGGAATTATTTTGGGAAGAATGAGCTTCAGTCTTTACTTTGGTGATTAACTTGTACCCAGTATTGCATAAGGAAATCGGACGAAATCTGATGAAGTTGTTGGCGCCTTTTTCCTTGGGAATGAGGGCTAAGAAAGTAGAGTTTTTGATGCCTCCTATTTTCTGAGTATTTTGAACCATTTTGAGAAGATCCTTTTCAACAATCGGCCAACAAACTTGGAGAAACCTAGCAGAGAAGCCATCCGGCCCAGGGGCCTTATCCGGATCCATATCAAAAAGGACCTTTTTTAACTTCATCTTTAGTGACTTTGGCCTCAAGGATCTCATTCATACGAGGAGAAATTGTAGAAGGAATAATTTCTAATGGATCTGAGTATTGGTGTGGATCCTTATCTTCACTATACAAGTTTTGAAAGTGAGAAAAGGTTTCTTTCTTAATGTCATCAAAATCCTTGTGAGTGTCGTTATCCTCCTTAATCTCAGAAATAGTGTTGAAGCATTTCCTGGCCTGGGCTTGTTTGTGGAAAAAAGCAGTGTTCCTATCCCCTACTTTGAGCCAGAGGTTTCGATATTTTAATCTCCAGTATTCTTCTTCAACTAAGCAAGCCTTATGAAAGCATTGTTGCAGATGAGCCTCTTGATCTAACAACTCCTCTGTGACTATAGCGTTCTCCATATGAGTTTGATGAGAGGCAAGAGAGGCTTTAATGGCTTTTCTTTCTGTATCAGGGTTGGACAGGGTTTTGACCCATCGTTTTAGAACTCCTTTTACCCTTCTAAGCTTTTCCTCCCAGATAAAGAAAGGAGATCCTTTGACATGATGACTCCAACAATCCTTGATTGTTTGCATGGAGTCTGGATCCTTGACCTAGAGGGGACTAAATCTAAAGGGAATAGGACCCAGATCAAGATGGGCTAGGAACTCTAGCTTTAAGGGCTTATGGTCCGAGATGCTGCTAGCAAGAATGTGCATTCTGGGTTCTAAACCTAGTAACAGATAGGAGCTTTGAATGAAAAAATCAATCTAATCTGGCAGCAATATGACCAGGGCCCACTCTTTTGTTAGACCAAGAGTACTTACCAGAAGAAGGTTTAATATCCAGCAAGTCCCAGTCCTGCATAAGATCCTCCGCCCATTCCCTTGCCGGATCTTGCACTGCTCTACCTCCCCTTTTTTCAGATGAGTAAAGAGTGAGATTGAGGTCTCCAGCAATAATTATATTTTCCAGGTTTATCAAGTCTGCTTGGTGCCTTATAGAATCCCAACAATCCTTTTTTTCCCCGACATTGACTGGAGAGTATACATTGAAAAGGCAAAAGATTTCCTTAGTATCCAAATTCTGCATTTTCAGCAGCAACCAGTGAGTATTACTAGCCTCAAAGGTGACTGCAAATTTGTTGGTGTTCCATAGAGTTCCAATCCCTCCCGAGGCACCCCGGACAGAGATTGCTCTTGCTTCACTTTTAAACCAAAGTTTCTTGCTTACTTGCAGGAAGACTATGTCTTCCAGCTTAGTCTCCTGGACGAGAACTATGTCTGGAGTTTATGTTCTTATTAAGCTTCTCATGGCTTCTTCCTTAAATTTACTTCCCATACCTCTACAATTCCAGGAGATGACCTTCATTATTTATGTTTCTGGTGTGCTCCCTTGGAGCCTTGGGGCTGATTTTTCAACATCCTAGGCTTTGAGGCTAGCAGTTTTTCCAGAGTTGGCTGGCTGCCCTGTAGCTTGTCTTTGTAAGTCTCCTGCTCTCTTTTTTCCCTGTCAGTTTTACGGCCTCTTGTAGATCTTCTTACCGAGGTTTGGGACTCTCCTATTTCTCCTTCCTCCTCTGACTCGTTTGTTTCCTGCTCTTCTTCCTTATCTTTTAAAGTCATATCTTTGGGACCTTCAGCACTTGTTCCTTTAAGGGAGGCTGAGGGAGTACCTTTGCTTGGAGAAACTTGTTTTTGGATCTCGATCTCCTTAGTAGCTTCTGTCTGCTGGCTTAGTGGATCAAGTTTGTTTTCTTGCGCCTTTTTGGGTGGGGGGAATTGAACATTAGCCTGAAGAGAGCCTTTTCCAGAGTGTCCTCACGGTTTTTGCCCTTTGTGATTGATTTTTGCTCGTTTGACTTGATTCCAACCCTCTTCATTCCCTTTCTCTGGCTCTGCGTTGGACGGACAGTTTCTAGCAAAGTGTCCATGAACATGGCATTTCCTACATTTGAATGGAAGTTGCTCATAATCCAAGATCTGCACATGAGACCAGCTGTTGACTTTGATTTTGGTTGCCTCTGGGAGACCCACCTCTAGATCTACTTCTACGCAGATCCTAGCACAGTCATACTGATCCTTGTTATTTGCCTGATCTATGAATTTCCCGAGAGTGTTGCTAATGTGTTTCAAGGAATCCCAGTTCCAGCAGTGAACTGGCAGATTTGGAAGATGAACCCACACCGGGACAGCCTTGGGAACATCGACAGCCGGATCAAAGTCCGGAGTCCATTTGTTCAGATAGAGGCCCTGAGAGCCCATGAAATACGGCCCATTTTGGAAGATCAGATCTTTGTCTTCTTTGGAGGAGAATTCGAAGAGGAAGTACCCTCGCCCAAGAAAGTAAGAGGTAACACTTTGCTTGATCAGAGGAGCCCAGTTCCTGTTGACCCATTGCTCAGTAGTTTTCGGAGAAGGCCAAAGTTCCTTGAATTGGCCAATGAGACCACGATCAACCAGAGATAAAGCTACTTGAATGGAGGTCTCTGGAGGCAAAGAGATCTCAGGAATTTCGTCGAGCTTCTTAACAAATTTTGTTGCTTCGCTTCTTTTCTTCTGAGGCAAACCGGCAAGAAGCTGGTTGAAAGCGTCAATGGCAGGAGTAGAAGGTGCATCCTTAGGAGGACCCTGCGTCTCCATAGGATCAAGCCTGAGGCCGGCCGCCGCAAGGGAAGCCACGCAGCGAAAATCCAACCGCAGCTCAGAACGCATAGAGAGGGCCGACAGCAGAAACCCTAGCCAGCAATTACTTATTGGATCTAGTAAAATTAAATGTTGTTAAAAAGGTATATGATTTTATTAAAAATAATTTTGATAATGATTATGAGATAAATTGGAATTTTTTTAGGCATGATTTAATTAATAGAGGAAATAGTTTTTTGGTTGGAAGCTAATTCCTAGCATGATTGTGGTTTTTTCTTTTCTTTTCTTTTTTTCTTTTATTTCAAACTAAGTTGAGCTTAAACCAAGATCAACCCCAATGTTGGATGGAAAAACGTCGGATCTACTCATGAATGAAAAGATCATGATTTCTTGTTGTTTAAAATGCACTTTTGAGTGCATAAATGGATTTAGCACCCTAAGAAACTCCTAAGGCACTCGAACTTTGTAAAATAAACAACTTAAACTTTTGATTTTAAAAAACATCTAGTAGATTTTGAGCAAAATTGACTTAGAAAAGGGGTAATTTTGTCTATTAGCTATACTAACCTTAATATTAATATTGCTTTTGGATCTTGCAACAAGTTCATTTTTTTTTGTTAAGAGTTTGTTTTTCTTAATTATAAAGAAATAGATTAACAATCCAAAATTAAAAGATATTTGGTATCAAATGACATGGTTTTCCTTGAACAATAATGATGAGTTAGCCCAAATTTATGGATAAAACCTAATGATAATTATCATCATTAGACCGAGATGTTGTAATGTAATGTAATGTGACGTAACCGTTTTGCTTAGGTCAAAATAAAATAAAATATTAATAATTATATTTATAATTTATAATTAAATCAACCTAGATCTATCTTAACTTTGTATCTACCAAGCATTCGGAGGGATGAAATCTCTTGATATACAAAACTAGAAATTCGATAGACGTGGAGTTATTATTTATTTATTAATCTAATTTTATTTCTCCTTTTTTTGCGTGGTTCATCGACATTGGGTGGCCGCTACATCCACGGGAAAATCCCAGTAGATCAATTCGAAGGAATCTACCCACCAACCAAACAAGCAGGGCCTAACCCCAAGGGCATCGAGGAGATTTGACCATATGACCTCCAACTGGCAAGGTACTTAGCAATGAGAACTCGACCAACTGAGCTAACCCTTGGGCTAACTAATGTTATTTCTCCTAATATTATCATTGATCTCATTTATTTTATTTAACATTTCCCTCTAATGTAATAATTATTAACATATTTTTAGTATTCATGTCCCTATTTCCCAGATCAAATTCTTCCTTTATTTTAAGTCTTGTTATGTATTTATTAATCTATTAATTCTCCTAATTAGTTGAAGGCTTCCTATTTCAACTTAAGGTGGATGAGGATTTGTTGACTTTTATTTTTATTTTTTTAATTGACAACTTAAATTGATTCTCAAGAGGATATGCTCAGCATATGCTTCGTCTGAATGCTTATCAACGGTTGTAGTGTGTGTGTGAGAAATTTTTAGGTTGCATTGACTTTTAATCAATTTAAAAATTTTGATGTTCGAATAGGGAGCAAGATTCCCTGCCCACCAATTTCCTAGGGATTTTCAAAGCATACCTAATTTTAGAAAAATGGTCTTATATCTTGGTTGTAAAGAATAAAATCTCTTCAACATTTTTGTTTTTTATCAAGACCTAAGATTTTTAAGGGTTAACTAAAATCAAAGTTAATAATAATATTTTTGTTGCGATAATTTTTTGTTATATATTTATCAATGGTAGATACAAATGAAGCCTTCAACTATATCAACCACTGTTATGAATAAAATATATATATAATAATACAAATAATGTAAATAACAATAATAATGATTAAATATAAATTAACTCGTAATTAGTTAATGAAGAGACATTTCCCTAAGGAGGTAACAGTTGGTGAAGAGGTATATGCCTAGGTATATAAGCAGGCCCTCACCCTTAGTTGTAACATCACATCTCACTTATATTCAAATATTCTAATATATAATTACTTGTCCTACAATGGATGTCTTTGTCTTCAAAGTATTCTGAAGATCCTTGTGAAGTACGAACGTTGTCCATTCCAATGGTATTAGAACATTCCTATGAGTATAGAAACCTTGTTCGTTACAATGGTATCAGAGTCGCGTTCTCTGATCCAAGTCCTTGGCCGTCAAAAGTTTCCAACTTTGTTGTTGTTGAAGCATTTTGCTACAAGCTTTTGGAGGTTCTCCATTTTTCACTATCAAGCCATTGGCCATTAAAATGTATATGTATATGTATATAACCAAAATAAAATAAAATCACAACCCCACTTGCATAACAGCCAACCACCGACAGGAGCGTCGGGCATACCCATTCTGTTGTGTGATACATTAATGCCACCACAACCAACTTGATAGCTACCCACCCATCTTCTCGCTCCACAAATAAGCCATCAATGTCGAATCTAACAAGTCATAGCCCATCGATGCCACTCGTGACACAATAATCCAAACAATGTCGTCATTTGTAGCTGCCGCAACAAACAATGTCCAGTCAAGTCGCAGACTGACACATAGCACAAATATAAATATTTGTTCTTACAGTGGTACAAGAGAATTCCCCTAAGTATATGAACCTTTTTCATTACATTAGTATGAGAGGAAGAGGAAAACATATATATAAGAAATAATAAAAACAGACAAAAAAAAACCAACAACAACAAAAACAAAAACAACAAAACAAAAAAATCAAAAAATTATATTATATATTTATATATATATATTATATATATATATATATATATATAATATATATAATATATATATATATATATGAGAGAAAAAAAAAAGAAGGAAGAAAATAAGATCGACGCGATGGCTAGGTTTTCTCTGTTTTTGCGCTTTCTTGATGTGATCGGTCTGCACCAGACTTCAAATCCACCTTTCACATCATTGTGAGGTCATGATCCCACTATTCATGGATCTGATAAAGAAATTTTATATGGGCTTGAGTTCTGGTATTGGCCTACTGTGCAGGGACGGAGAATGACAGCTCAGACGTTCGACAGAATCAATTACCAGATCGTGAAGGCAGAGCATATGTTCCTCTTGGACATTTGCGAGGGCTCTGAAAGAATCGATGTATGCTGCAAACTTGAGCTGGTCCTAGATATTTTCAGGATTATGGTGGCTCTAGCACATAAATCATATATCTGTCTGCTCATAGCCACAAGAAAAAAATCAATTAGAACAGAAGGCAAAACCACAGATCTAGAAGCAGATCTTCCAATTGTAACATTCATTTTCATAGAGCTGCAGTTAAAGAGCTTGGATCTGGTTAATCTTTATCCCCTTAGAAATTTCAGATGCCAAAATGGAGGAGCATCACTAGATCTGGGGAGGCTTATTTGTCTTTTGACAAATTGGTATTTTCCTCCATCACAGTTTGTGGGTTCGATGTTTTTGCAACCACCTACGATGACAATAATGTCACTGCCATCCCTCCTTCTTGTCGCAACTCCACACTTATGCCTTGATGTGGTTGCAGATTGTAGTGGTTGTCAAGTAAAGGCACCGAATCTAGGATCCTCATTAGAATTCCAAAGTTTTATCAATCCCCTAGACAGAAAACCTATATTACTTTGGGTTTGGGCCTCAAATCGTAGGCCCTTACTAGATCAATGCAGGGGCTTTGCAAATAGATCTGAACATTTTCCTCTGCATCAATACAGGGGTCAGTGCCTTGGTGAGGAAAATTGCACAAAACAATAAGAGATGCGAGATAGGGAAGATAATATCCTTGATTCACAGTTAGCAGTAAAGGCAGGCCAAGAACGCTGCCCAACGGGGATCAATTCAAAGATGGATCTTGAAGTTTCAATGTCAGAACCACCCGAAGGAACCTCGATCCTTCTCTTTATCAACTCACTTGAAGGGAAATCATATTGTTTGAAGATTTGGAAATGGGAAGGCATTAAAACCCTCAAACGAATGATTCAAGAAAGGATGGGTATGCTAGCCAGACTACAAACTCTGACTTATGCAAGGAAAGTTTTGCAGGAGGAACACAAGCTACAAGATTATAACATTGGACATGATTCAACCATCTTCCTTAACACAAGACTTCTAGGAGGATGTCTCGGGTCAAGCTCCAAAGGCCCAACTTCATTAAAAGAAGCAGTTAAAAAGAAGATGGAACCACAAAAACAACCAGAACAACCTCCCACTATTCCTAGACCCTACATTGTTGAGCAGATGACCCAGGTGCCAACTCTGACAATTAATTTACTTGAGATAAATGAGATTCATGATGAATTCCTTTCAAAAGTAGTGATTTGCATTGATCCAGGTGGATATTGGCGGCCCCCCGCCAATTCCACTTGGACCCCCACCATTGTTTCTTTTAGTTTTTCAGTTTCCTTAATTGTAGCACAATTTACTATTTTTAGCAATTTTTCGGGTCCTGAACTTCCGAAGCCATTTTGAGGCCCTAAACGACATTTTTTGGGAAAACAGGGAGCAACATGAGTCCATAGACTAATGTTGCTCTTCCCAAAGTTGTAGTCCTCAAATAGATCTTTCTAACGAGGTATTGTGCGGGTCAAACGAAGATCGTATGCCAAAGTTACGACCCCGGGAAGTTGATGTACCAATTTACCCAAAACGGGGCCCATAGTTTGGCGCTTCATCTCCTAGGGTTAGGTTTTTGGATGTTTATGGTTTTCCATTGTTTCTCAACAATAAATAGGCCTTCAAGCCTCATTGTAAGACAGTTTAGAGGCAAGTAGCTGCCACATCTCTTCTAAGAGATAAGCTACCATTGCCCTAGCTAGTTTATTTCCATTTCTGTTTGTAAGCATATTTCAGTATTTTACAGTAATGAAATGAAGTATTGTTTCTACTGCATCTTTGTATGTATGGTTATATCTGTAATTTGTTGCGTTCCTGTTTAAATTTGGATCAGTGGTATCAAAGCGATTTGCTCTTTCTTTGTTTTTCTTTGCATGTCCCCAACGAGGTTGGGATATAAGGAGTTAAGGCTTGAACTGGTCGAACCTTTGCAAGACCAACCTCGAAAATCTCAACTTTCTCCCATGGCGGACGAAAAGAAAGACGAGGGGGCAGGATATCCTATCAAAATCTTGCTCGAAGAGGACCTCAAGCGACAAAGGAACGCGATGATGGACAACTTTGACCAGATCCTTCACGGCTACCCAGGGGTGACACATCTACTTCCAGCAGCTACTCTGGAAGTGCCACACCCTTTAAGGTACAAGTTAACTTTGACATTCCCATATTTGAGGGTTAGATAGATGCAGATGCCGTAGATAAATGGTTAAATCTGATAGAAGCGTATTTTTCTGTTCATGATTTTTCCGGCCAGGAAAAGATTACTTTCGCTCTTCTCAAAGCTGCCCCCCACGTCAAGGACTGGTGGGAAACCTACTGCGAGTAGAAGGATGAAAGTTCGGCCTCACTATTTTCAGCCGCACCCACTTGGAATTCATTCCAGGCTGCCATTAAGGAGCAGTACTACCCTATCGGAAGCTATGAGGATCAATACATAAAGTGGACCACGATGTGCAGGGAAGGGACTAAGACATGCCGGAGTTTACCAATATTTTCCATACCCTTCGCACAAAGTTGGGCATCAAGGATTCAGAACAGCATTTGGTTCTCAAATACTGCAACTACCCAGACAGGTACATCCAGGACAAAATAGAATTCCTGAACATCTCCTCGCTTGGCACGACATATCGATATGCCGTCAAGATTGAGCAAAAGTTTAAATAGAAGAAGTGAGACTTTGGATCTGTGAATCTGAAGTAAGGGAAAGGTGCCCCAACACTACAAAACAAAGGACAAAGCCAAGTCAGGGTGGCCCAAGACAACCCACCAAAGCTACAAGCAAAGAACAACGTCGCGAAGCCGAAAAATGACATGGGAAAGTGGTGTGAGTTCCATAAGAGCTCCTCTCACAACACAAGTGGGTGTTGGGCCAAGCAGCCACTAGTGGCTGAGCTAAAGGTTTCAGAATCAAATGCATGTTCTGACTCTGAGTCAGAACTCGACCAAGGGAATGACAAAGGGAAGCAGATCATCGATGCGGAGCCCAACACCACCGTTCCCACCACGAAGATCCAGAAGGAGGAACTCGAAGATCCAGAGGAGGAGGAGCACCTCTTCCACTCCCATATGTGGGTAAAGGGCTCCCCCCTACAGTTCATTGTCGATAGCGGGAGCCAAAAGAAACTCATTTTCATTTCGGGAGAGGCCGTGAAACGGCTGGGCTGACCGACCACAACAAATCCACAACCGAAACCATCGGTGGCTTCACCAAGGACAGGATCTTCGCGTGAGCCAGCAGTGTCGCCTTTCATACAACATCAAGCCCTTCATGAATGAGGTATTGTGTGACGTTGCCCCCTTGTTGTTTTTGATGTATTATTAGGCCAACCATACTTGTGGAAGTGACATGTTGTGTATGAATCAAGGCCTCGTGAAGTTATACAGGATACCGGAGGTAGCACCACCTACTGCCATCTCTTTGGTTACTGCAAAACAATGCAGTAAGCTCATTTCCAAAACTAAGAAATTGTTTTCTTGATGATACGCCCTCAAGGAAAGAAGAAGACGGTGGCCACGACCTCTAGACAGGGCCCCTCCGCAGAACAACTACAAATGGACAAGGTCGTGGAGGATTACGAGAACATCTTAATCTCGCCCGCAAGGGTTCCTCTGCAGTGTCAGGTCAAGCACTCCATCGATCTGACCCCAGGTGCGTCGTTTCCCAATGGACCAATCTATTGGCGCTCTGTTCTAGCGAACGATGAAATCAAGAGGCAGATTCAGGAGCTGCTGCAGAAAGGTCACATCCATCCGAGTTCATCACCCTATGGGAGCCTGATCGTGTTGGTACAGAAGAAGGATGGGACTTAGAGACTCTGTACTGACTATTGGGTATTGAACAAGATCATTGTCCATAATAGGTACCGGATCCCACAGATTGATGACCTCCTGGACCAAGTGAAGGGGGAAAAATATTTCAGCAAGATCGATTTGAAGTCAAGATATCACTAGGTACCAATCGAACGCTCTGATGTGTGGAAGACTGCCTTCAAATCCAAGGAGGGCCTTTTCAAATGGTTGGTTATGCCTTTCGAGTTGACGAATGCTCCTGCAACCTTCATGAGGATAATGGATGACATCTTGCGACCATTCACCAACTCATTTGTAGTGGTATACTTGGATGACATCCCGATCTCCAGCCAGAGTTGGGAAGAGCACCTCCACCACATCCGATAGATTCTCCAAACACTACAGCGACACAAGTTATGTGCCAATTTGGAGAAATGCACTTTTGGCATGACCCAGGTTCGGTATTTGGGATACATTATTAATGAACATGGGGTGCATGTGGATCCAACCAAGATCCAAGTCATTTGGGATTGGCCATCTCCAACCACTCTTATAAAGCTCCGCAACTTTCTAGGTCTTACCAATTTCTACCACAGGTTCATGTTGGGATTTTATCATATCACTTGGCCCTTGAGTCAAGTCACCAAGGGAGGAGTGAAAGCAAAATTCTTTTGCTTTGAATCTCAACAAAAGGCATTCAAAGAGTTGAAACATCGCCTCTGCTCGGCACCAGTGCTCACATTACCAGACTTGCAACCAACCATTTGAGGTCAAGACAGATGCCTCTAACTATGCTATTGGGGCAGTCTTTACTTAACGCGGGCATCCAGTGGCATATCATAGTGAGACACTTTCAGACACAGTCCGAAAGTATCCCACTTATGACAAAGAGATGTATTCCATTGTGCAGGTCTACCGACAATGGAAGCATTGCATTTTGGGTAAGGAAACAGTCATCCACACAGACCACCGACCCCTGCAGTTCATACAGACCCAAGGGAAGTTGCATAATGCTCACCATCAAAAGTGTCCACATGCCTACAACAGTTCCATTTGAATATCAAGTATAATAAGGGCAGCACCAATAATGTTACATATTGCCTTAGTCGACCACTGATCATGGCATTAACCACCGTGCTCAAATCTTGTGGCCACGAGGCTTCTAATTGGCCACTTCTCTACAAAAGTGACCCAGAATTCCACCACACATACCAGACACTCTTGGAGGGTCAGCATATTCCAGATTTTCACCTCCAGAATGCCCTGTTATGCCACCTAGGTCACCTTTGTGTTCCTTCAAGCAAGTGTGTCAAGATGATTTAGGAGCACACTATAGTCTAAATATTGGGCATTTCGGGGTCAAGAAAACAGTGGCAGTTCTGCAAAAGTATTTCTATTGGCCGAATCTTCGACAAGATGTCGAGAAGTACATCCGATCATGCATTACCTATGCCATTGCCAAACGAACCATCAAGAAGCAAGGCATCTATACCCTGTTGCCTACCCCTAGTTGACCTTGGGAATCCATCTCCATGGATTACATGTCGGGCCTTCCTTCTACTAAGCATGGAAACGACTGTGTTTTTTTGGTCATCGACAGATTCTCGAAGATGGCCATTATGGCGACCTGCAAGAAGAATATCACAACAGAAGCCACTACTAAACTCTTCTTTGAATGAGTGTGGGTACACTTTGGGATCCCACACTCTATCATCTCAGATCAGGACAACAAGTTCCTCAGTACATTTTGGTCCAGTCTTTGGTCGATGTTGGACACCAAACTCACTAAGTCCACAGCCTTCCATCCCCAAACTGATGGCCACATATAGGTTGTCAACAGGATAATCATACACATTCTGTGCATGTACAACTCAAAGCATCAATTCACATGGGATGAGAACCTCCCCTATGTTCAACACAGCTATAACCGGGCTCTCCACAGTTCGACTGGCCACATCCCTTTTCAGGTGGGCTTGGGATTCCAGCCACTATGTCCCATTGATGTGGCCATGCCATTTGTAACTACTTAGGCATATTCATCTCATGTCCAGTCTGAAACAAATAAGGAAAACAACTTCATTGAGCACATCCAACATGATCGCCAGCAGGTCCACGACATTCTAGAGAAATCAAATGTCAAGTACAAGCAACGACATGATCAACATTGGGTGCCACACAAGTTTCAAGTAGGTGACAAAGTATGGTTGCATTTTCAAAAGGAACGCCTTATCGGAGCCTATCCGAAACTCAAACCACTCTGATATGGTCCTTACACCATTATCAAGGTTGTGGGAGATAATGCATTTAAGCTCAGCATTCCCCCATTCCTTGCCCTGCACCCAGTGTTCAATGTGGACCGCCTTCGGCCATACTTTCCACCATTACTAGACACATCTGACATTGTAGAACAGCTCACACCCACAAAGTTAAATCCAGATTACATGGAATAAGCTGCAACTAATCGGATCATGGACACACATATCAAGCACACTCGCTAGCAAAAGATCCAACTGTATCGAGTTGTCAAAGCATGCCAACTCCTTCACCAGGGCAAGTGGCTCACCAGGGACCAATTTCAGTAGAAGTTTCCTCATCTCATGGAGGAGCTCAACGCAAAGGGGACCATTGCTTCCTAAAGGGGGAGGAATGATCCAGGTGGATATTGGTGGCCACCAGCCAATTCCACTTGGACCTCCACCATTGTTTCTTTCAGCTTTTCAGTTTCCTTAATTGTAGCACAATTTACTATTTTTAGAAGTTTTTCGGGTCCTGAACTTCCAGAGCCATTTTGAGGCCCTAAACGACGTTTTTTTTGGAAAAATTGGGAGCAACATGTATCCATGGACCGATGTTGCTCTTCCCAAAGTTGTAGTCCTTAGATAAAAATTTCTAACGAGGTATTGTGCGCGTCAAACAGAGATCATATGCCAAAGTTACAACCCCGGGAATTTGATGTACTAATTTACCCAAAATGCTGCCCATAGTTTGGCGCTTCATCTCCTAGGGTTAGGTTTTTGGATGTTTAGCATTTTCCATTGTTTGTCAACAATAAATCGGCCTTCGAGCTTCATTGCAAGATAGTTCAGAGGCATGTAGCCGCCACATCTCTTCTCAGAGATAAGCTACCATCGCCCTAGCTAGTTTATTCCTATTTCTATTTGTAAGCATATTTCAGTATTTTACAGTAACGAAATGAAGTATTATTTCTGTTGCATCTTTGTATGTATGGTTATATCTGTAATTTGTTATGTTCCTATTTAAATCCGGATCATGCATATTCGATGGTTTTTGGCCCGAACCAGAGGCACTACATCAATGGATTTTCTCCACATGGACAGAAAACAGTGACATCCATTTATGATCCAAAGGTTTCTTCATTGTCAAATTTGACACAACAAAAGATGAGGAACATGCTTTGCATGAGGGACCATGGTTTTGGGGTAATGCAGGTATATTCATGATACCATGGTTTCTAGGCTTTGATGCAAATACCATGGTGGTTTCAAAAATGCTAGTATGGATAAGGATACATAACCTACCTTTTCATTTTTCGAATCACAAAGTATTAGCAAGCATTGGGAATGCCCTGGGGCAATTTTTAAAAATAGATGATTCCCATTTTGAAAATGATTAAATAGTCAAAATAGTTTGAAACCATTGAACACACCCCTTAGTTGTTGATAAATTGAAGAAAATATTTGATTTAAGGGAAACACGTGATTCATATTAATTAAAAGAAAAGGGGTGAAAGAAATAATTGAAGAGTACAATTTTATTCAAGGTCCTATTATTTGATTATATACATAGAGAAGATTATCAAGAAAAAATATTATAAAGATTATTTAAATAAAAATAAAAAAGAAGTTCAACTCATAACATTATTAAAAAAGTATAAAGAGTAAGCAAAAATCAAGTTATATATATTGGAGAAGTGGTTCTTCCATACGGAGAATATAAATTCCTTACTCCGAGTATCGCTCATGAAAAATTATCGATGCAAGCAAAAAATGGAGACCAGTAATGAAAGATTTCCTAAAACCTTTAGTAAATGTGTTAATACACTATCTAAAATCAAGGGATCACTTGCAGGAAGAGATATTATAATCTCTATCAATCTTAATGAAGATAGTAATTGTGTTAGTACTAATAGTGCTAACCAATTAGTAATTCTTGAATTGAATATAATTGAAATAATTTACTTTTTTAACCCAAGTTACAAACAATACGACATAAGAAATCTACAACTAAGTATAGGGGATTATACTTTTATCTCTCAATTCACCGTGAAAACCTTATCTTTTGACGATAATGGCATTGTTTTGGGCTCACCCTAGATGGAAACTCTAGGGTCCTTTATCCTAAATACGAAAAAGAAGTTTTTGACATTTACCCACAAAAAAAAAAATAACACTACATGATGTTACTTTGAAGCTAGATTTAGTGACACGAGAAGACATACAAGAAATCTCAAAAGTAAATTCTTTAAAAAAAAAGAGAGAGTAAAAAAGTGATACAAAATATGCAAAGGGAAATTGAAAAATCATCGCTGACAAAAATGAAGAAATTAGTCGCCTTAAGGACCATAGCAAGAAATTATTCACTGAAATTAATAAACTTAAAAATGACAAGAAATCCTTGAAAAACAAACTAGAAGCACTCAACATGAAAGATGTATCAAAGTCTTCAAAGGTAACCATCCAAGTCGAAGAAAAATGAGCGAATACTGAGCTAGTCAATATCAAAACTCAATAAGATGACAACCCAATTGAAGGGAAAACATATTCAAAAGTTGTAGTTCAAATGATGAAAAATCCAAGTGAAGATTTTGTAACCCATTCAATAACATCAGAATCTGAAGTAAATCATAATATTGCCACACAGGTGTTAGAGGAAAGACAAACCAAAAGAATTCCTTATCTACATCCAAATCACAAGAGCAGACATCCCAATAAGTTTGCATATATGTATCTCTCAAAATAGAAACAACAAACTCATGTTATGAAGAATAATGATATCGACACAATTCAGACTGACAATAACAAATTATCCTAGCTATTTGATAATTGTCAAGCTCCATAGAAGATTAATTTAGGATGGTATGACCATTCTCAGTGCGACACTTATGTTTATCACTTAGAGGATCATAACATCTTGTATCAACGAAGATGACAGTTCTAAAACAAGAAGACATTCAAAATAGAAAGAGCAATCAAACATTTTCATCAATAAGGTTTGAGGACAAAGATTTTTGAGGAGGAAGACAATATATATATATATATATATATATATGCAAGTAATGTAAATAACAATAATAATGATTAATGATAAATTAACTAGTAATTAGTTAATGAAGATGTATGTCCCTAAGGACATGACCATTGGTGAAGAGATATATGCCTAGGTATATAAGTAGGCCCTCACCCTCTGTTGTAACATCACATCTCACTTGTATTCAAATATTTTAATCTATGAATCAGATAAGGCTTCGGGCCCAGACGGATTCACGATTCATTTCTATAAAGTCTGCTGGAACATCATTAAAATAGATCACCAAAAAATGATAAAGGGGCTCATGAGAAAAGCTAAGATCAGTGGAGGAACCAACTCCACTTCCCTAGCATTAATCCCCAAAGAATCTAACCCTGAAACATTTTCCAGATTCAAACCCATATCACTTTGCAATGCATCTTATAAAATATTGGCCAAACTGTTAGCAAATAGGATCAAGCCTCTGCTCAAGAGGCTGATCTCTAGCCCCCAAGGTGGCTTTGTGGAAGGCAGGCACATACTCGACAATGTCATTCAAGTTTAGGAGACAATCCACTCTAGCAAAAGGCAAAAAGAGAAAGGTATGTTGATTAAACTAGACATGGCTAAAGCATTTGATAGAGTCAATCATTCTTTTCTCATCAAGGTCCTCCTCTCCTTCGGCTTCTCGCCCCATTTTATCTAGCTTATAAATTCCTGCATCGATAACCCTTGGATCGCCCCCCTTGTCAATGGCCGTCCCTCAAATTTTTTCCAAGCACGGAGAGGCATCAGGCAAGGATGCCCTCTCTCTCCTTTCCTGTATATCTTAATGGAAGATACCCTCAGTAGAAAACTCACAGCTGAAAGAATTGTTGGCTCTCTCCCTGGTCTCAAATCCTCCTCAGATGTCGTCCCTCTGAACCATGCACTCTTTGCAGATGACTCACTTCTTCTCGAAGGTGCGTCCCCCAGAATTGCCAAAGTCTTTGATTCGGTCCTAAAAAGCTATTACAGAGTCTCAAGTGCTCTCATCAATGAGAGAAAGAGTGAAATTTACAGTTGGAACACAGGTCAACAAGAGCTCATTAACATCTCGAAAATTCTAGGGTTCAGAGGTCATGCCAGTTGGGAGCGGATTAAATATCTCGGCCTCCCTATTACAATTGGAGTCAATAGAAGGTCGCTTTGGGCAAATATCATTTGTAAAATCAAAACAAAAATAGCAGCATTGGGTGGCTATTGGCTAACCAAAGGAGGAAAAGTCATTTTAATCAAAACTCAGCTGTCTGCGCTCCCAATCTACCAAGCCGCATTCTTATTGGCCCCCAGAAATGTCATGGAGCAGATATCTAAACTATTAAGGGACTTTTTATGGCAAGGAGGGAAAGGTAATGAAAGCAAGTTTCATTTAGCAAATTGGGACCTGGTTAGACGATCGATCACAGAGGGGGGTCTTCAAATTCGAGATCCCTCCCTTGTTAATCTGGCGATGGGAGGAAAACTACTCTGGAAAATGGTTCACGAACCCAACCACCCGACCAACAACATATTGCTGTCTAAATACACCGCAATTCGTCCTACAGAAACCTGCAATTTGATTCCTCTGTCAACAGCATGCACGTCTGGAAACTCTGTTGCAAAAGCAAGATTTTTTTTTAATAAATCCCTGTACAGAGTGCCCGGCAATGGCAAGCGTATTAATTTGTGGCAGGATAGAATAATGGGGAGTGATCCGTTGGAGGGGAACGAGGACATCGCTGACATCAGAGAATGGCTGATACACGCGGGTAAAAATAGTCTATACGACCTCTCGATTTGGGACTGTCGGGGAGATTGGGCCGGTTGGGATTTCAATGGCATCCCAGATTGGTTAACGCCCCAAAAAAATCTTCTTGTCGAACTATTGGAAGGCTCCACTCCTGAAAACCGCCATATTAGAGACAGTTGGGCTTGGGGACTGTCAGGCACCTATACAGCAACAGCAGGATACAAAGCTCTCCAGGATCCAAAGAACAGCGGTCACTCTCTGGCCTTTTGGAAGCTTATCTGGGACAATCTAGCTCTCCCTAAAGTGAATTTCTTTTTTTGGACGCTGGTGCATAACAGAATTCTTACAGGAGACAATCTAGAGAAAAGGAATATTTCTTGGCCTCATAGGTGCGAGCTTTGCAGAAGCAACCTTGACACTGCCCAACACTTATTCTTGGAGTGCAAATTCGCTAAGGAAGCTTGGGAGCTCACTCTTTTGGACCTACAGATTCTAGCCTTCCCTCGGAGCACTGTTGTTGAACTGTTCGCCACTTAGAGCAATATTTATCCTCATAGCATCCCCACCAAATCCTTTTGGCGTAAAATTTGGACAGCAATCCCCAAATTTGTTTGTTGGCAGCTATGGTTGGCTCGGAATGACCAAATCTTTAATGGAAACAGACACTCCCCTCTTTAGGTTGCAGTTAAAGCTAAAGCTTTCCTCTTGGAAGCAGCCCAACAACAGTTCTTCAAAGAAGATCCTCTGCTCCTTCCGGAAGAAAGGAGATGGCTTTGCCCTCTTGAGCTTTCTCCTTGTAAGCTCCTCCTCACTCCTCAAACAACAAATCTGGAATGGAGAATAAGAGATTCCGAGGAATGTTTCATAAACTGGTGGAGATCCAAAAATCTCACCACAATCTTCTTTGATGGGGCCTCCAAAGGAAATCCCGGGAACGCTGGTGCAAGAGGGGTCATTTACTCTTCGGATGGGATCTCAAGAGACTGCTTCTATTGGGGTCTAGGCCAGAAAACCAACAACTAGGCAGAGATTTTCGATCTCCTCAAAGCTTGTCTAATAGCAAGAGAAAAGGGGGTTAAAGACCTCCAAGTCTTTGGAGATTCTGAGATTCTAATTAAAAAATTAAACATGGAGGACCTCTTCAACAATGTTAATCTCAATAAAATTCTGGGCAGATTGAAAAGATCCCTTCAAGATTTCATCTCCTACAAGTTCTATCACATTCTTAGAAATCTGAATGGCGAAGCGGATCAGATGGCGAACAAAGGATGCTCACTCATGAAAGGGCAGCTACTTATCAACGACGATAACTTCTTTCAAATTCCTTCAAATCATTGTAACTCAAAATCTGAATATGCAGACTGTTTTCATTGTAAATGGGGCTGCATCAGCAAAGACCCCTCCTATCTTTTTCAAATAAATAAAACTCATATCGGTTACAGTTAAAAAAAATAAAAAATTATTAAAAAAAAAAAAAAAATAAATAAATAAATAATAAATAAATAATAATAATAATAATAAAAACAAAAATAAAAATTCTAATCTATAATTACTTGTCCTACAATGGATGTATTTGTCTTCGAAGTATTCTGAATATTCTTGTGAAGTACGAACTTTGTTTGTTCCAACCACATTAATATTTCTAATGTGGTTGTACTAGTTTTAATCTTATTAATGATCTCCTTTATTCTAATTTGATCTTTCCTCTTAAAGTAATAATTATTAATATATTTTTATTTTCATGTCCTTATTCCCCTAACAATCAAATTCTTTCTCTATTTATTCATGACCTAATACTCTTTATATCATTAAGATAACTTTTTGTCGTTGAAGATGGGTGAAGTGTTCGCTAGAACCTTAGACACCTTAACAACAGAATAAGCTCTCAACACCAATATAATTATGATTGTTAAAACATTCATGCTAAAAAAGGTGGATCTAGTTACCAATTAAAAAACTAATTATGATAAATTTTACCACCTTAAAAAATTAATAAATAAAAAGAAAATAAATTTACAAAAATTCAAAAAAAATAAATGGACGTGGTATTTTATCTTTGCCTCGCTATTACTTTGATTTTGACCAAAAAAATTTCAACCTCTTCATAGTTTAACATTATGGATTGAATTTTATTATTTTTTATTAACATTTGAAATTATTTATCTCCAATATGATTGGTTCATGTCTTATTGTGTAATGATTGCTATCGCATCTTTTGCACAACACAATGCCATGTGGATAACTATTTTAGATTTTCTTGTCGTAATTTATGGATATAGTTGCAATATTTATGCCATGCTTTTAGATACTTTTAGATTTTTCATTGTTAAGTTTTAGAAGAAACCACAAAAATTAAAATCCTTTAAAATGGCTCATACTCATGTAAATAACATATTTATCGTCAATTACTACCCACAATAATTTAAGTATTTGCATAAAAAATGGATAGGAACAAGATGTAAATAAATACACTTACTAGGAATTGTTACTACCCACCATTATTTATGTTTTCTTCAACACTTTAATAAGTAGGAGTAAAAATGTAAATGTGCAAACTTAATTATATAGTTTTACTTAATATCAATAAGAAATCAATAAAAAAATATTAATAATAAATTAAAATGGTTATCAATTCAAATAACAAACAATTAAGTAAATAAAGAAACTCCAATTTTAATATTTATAGTTTTTTAAGGAGCATATTTTTGTTACACAAAAATGAGTATTTTGCTATGAAGTTTGTGCTTGGTTGCAACAAAATACATGGGGTTACATCCTCTAAACTTAGAACTGACCAAAATAGAGAGAGATAATTGACCCATTACATAAAAGGACCCCAAAAGCACTAACACTAGACCTGACTACATCATATTTGCAAAACTGCAAAAAGACAAAGGACCCACAAAAAGGGACAGTCATGAAATTTAATCATTTTCGGTTGATGTCCTGTTGAGATATATGTCCCACTTGTTTGATTACACCTGGTGTTGATTAGGACCTGTGGATACTTCCTTGCTAAGTTTGAATTCCTTTATAATATTCTAGAGCACGTCAACTTTGTCTGTAAAGCGGGAGATTTGGTGTTGTAGTGTCAATAGCTTATCAGTGAGATCCACCTGAGTGTGATACATTTGGAAAAACTTGACTTGCAAATCATAATCTACCTTATGAAGAGCTTCATGAGCAGATAAATAGTGAGAACATGGGCTTGATGTGGAGGACTTTGAATTAGAACCAGAATTCATGAGAGAACATTGAACAAGACTTCGACAAAGCCTGATAACAAATGGAAGCGACCCAAGATTCCCCACGATGGCTTCAGGGAAATGATAATAGGAGAAATTTAATTCCACTTTTTTGCACCTTAAATTGTATGAGACCTGAGCCCCAATAAGGATAAAAGAACCATATAAAAATCCATATGGCTCTATAGAGAAGTCTAAGGTCAGTTTTGGAGTAGGAACTAAAAAATTGCACTACCACCACTGAATTGAGGTCATGCATAAAACTCTAGGGAGGTAAGACAACAAAGTTAATGGGATAACCAGTTGCACCTCAAACCACCTTACTAGATTCCAATTAACATACAGAGTGCCAAGAGAATAGCCTATATTCCTGGAGTTTCCATCCAAGCAAAATTGAGTGCAAAAACCAGAATTGAAAATTGGAAACAAAGAGGTACCTTCCAAAATTGGACCTTGGACCAAACTAAAGACAACAGAAGAAAGAAGCCCAGGCTCTATCGAGGATGCCTCTGACCCATTCAGCTTTTATCTCTATAATTCCCACGAGTTGGAGTTCATGACCCACAAATTCGCCACCCAAAGGAGAAGTAATTGAAACTTGAAGAGGAGCTCTTCACAGAGTTGTTAAAAGATTGGATGCCTTAACGCCACAATTGAGTCCTGAGGCCAAACCAAAACCAAATTCACAGACAACTGTTGAGACGATGTACTCAGAGGAATGAATGCAGACATGAATAGAACTGAGGTGAGGACCCATCCTAATTTAACACTACTTGCCCTGTCAATCCACACGAATCACATCCTCAAAACATTAAATTTACCTGTATATCTTCCAAAAATATCCATCATTATTTTAAGATGAAGGAAATTCCTAGGATGGGGTAGATAAATGTAGTTAATCCAAGCATGTGGGGTTAAGAGCAAAGACATTGCATGGCGGTGGCCCACATTATTTGACACGTCGTGAAGTGAAAATTTATTATCGAAGAACCCAACCATTGATTGATTAAAATGATTGCTATGGGCAGAGCAACAAAGTGTGGAGGGGATATAAGAGAAGGGGTTAGAGAATATAATGTTTCTTATAAAGTCCATAATCCAATGAGGGAGGAGCTTATTGAGTAACCAAAATTTGGGAGCCATATGACAATTTAGGGGATTGGACAGAGTCTACTATAGTCATTAATTTATAGCTTCGCTTCTTCTAGAGAGCAAGCTTTATTTTCTTGGAAATCAACTTCCACATTATTGATTCTAAGTATATGATAGAACCTCTTTGAATGAAAGAATACCACCAAATTTCTAATTCTCTGGAGTACCATAGCAAGAGACTCACCTTTCAAAATATTTTCAATATTAAGATACTAGATCATAAATAATGAATCTCCTAAGACAACAAATATTCCATGCCTTTGTCTTTAGTTATGCATAGACCTTGCAGAATCCCTTACATTTTTGCTTGGTTGTTTGATTTCCTTCCTAGGCCCCATGAGACTTCTACCTTCGTTATTCCATCAGGATTAAATAAAATCCCTCCCCCTCCTTCCACCCTTGGATTTATTTTGGAAGCCCCATTAAATTGTAATATCCATTTTTTTAGTTGTTTCTTCCACTATGGCAGTTCCAAAGGACATAGACACAACTTCAAGCAAGGTTGATGTAATTTAGAAGAGGGATTCTGAGAGGGGAGGGATAAGGGAGAGAGGGAATCCACCCATTTTTCTTCAATAACATTAAGAGAAGAGCCTCTAAGGAGAGGTTTAAACTTAAGGCAGAGGAAAAGGGCCTTTAAAGCATCATATTGGGCCGAGATGGGGGAATCTTTGAAGATCACAGAATTCAGGAGAGCCAAATTTGCCAGCAAATAAATTTGGGGAGGGCATGCCAAACCACTTTAAATGAGGATTTGGATTGAAGGGAGCCCAAATAGTGCTTATGCCAAGAAGAAAATAAATCTTGAATGCCAATGGGCCAACCTATTCCATGAGATAGAAGACTGAGGGCGATAGATCAAATAGCTTTGGCATAAGAACAATCCAAAAAAAGATAGGGGAAAGATAACTCATAATTTTCACATGGGGCATCTCGATGGGCCTTACATGCCCTTCTTCCTAAGTTTCTCCAAGATTAGAATCTTTTTGTGAATTAACAACCAACAAAATATATTAACTTTTGAAAGGCCATTTGGTTCCAAAGCTTTCTCAAGATGGAGGATTTGGGAGGGACTTGAGATTGAAAGAGCACATCCATATAACCCTCCTTGATTGAGTATCATGAGGATTTCCATCCAATTTTGTCTTGAAGGTTCTAATTGATAGGGGCACTACTAGTCAACTTTCTTTTCAAAATTTCACCAAGAGGCTTAATATGATCAGGGAGGTCTCCCACATTGAAATTCGTCCAAAGACCCTCATAATTCTATTGAGAGATATGAGCAAGAGAATTTATCCCACTTAGATGCGAAAGGACCATTAGGGGGCACAATTCCTCTATTTTATCTAGAGCAATATTATGGAGAATTGAATCCTCCCAAATCGTGATGGATTATCTATTCCTTGGGATCCAATTGGGATGTGAGTTGATTAGGAAAGATGTTGATGAGATCAACTTCCAAATAGGAGAACATTTCCTATATGGTTGATCTGCCTCAGAGTGTTGTTGATACTTTTCCTTCAGGATTTGGGCCCACCATGAATTTGTTTGAGTCCTCATTTTCCAATGTAGCTTCACTCCAAAAGCAATATTCAACAAAGAAGGGTCTTTGATACCCAAGCCTTCGTCAAGTTTTGGAGCTCAAATAGTGGCCCATTTTACAATATGAACTTTTTTAGTCGAAGACTTGCCTCCTTCCCATAAAAAAAATTCAGAAGGACCCCTAATCTAAGCAAGATAAACTTGGGAGCCAATAGAGTGGAGAATTGGAACAGGGGAATCGCTGACAAAACTACTTTAGAATGAACGAATCTACCTGCTATATTTAGCCAACGGGCTACCCAATTCTCCATTTTGTTTTTAATATTGTTGATAATATTATTCCATGGTCTAGAGGAGGATTTCTTTAAACAAGTCGACATCCTCGAATATTTGAAATATGTCCAGACTATCACCACTTTGAAACCTAATGCATCAAAAATTTTCTTTTGACGTATTATACTAATATTCCATGAAAAGATTTGGGATTTAGCCTCATTTACCATACCTCCAAAAGCATCAAGAAATTTGTTTAGAATCCTTTTATATCTTTTAGCTATCATGACTGTGTAGGTTTTAACCCTGTACAGAAATTACCTGCATACGAATTCTAAAACAAATAAAATAAACAATGCGAGAGCATAACACATAAAACACATATGCACAGAGATTTTCCCCTGGATCCCAAAACCGGGACTACCAACTTGATTTTTCATTATGTTCCTTTCAATGTTACAATACATATTTATACATGCCGAAGCATCCATACCATGGACCGAAAACCATTGCGTCCAAAACCATGGACCAAAAACCATAGGTAGGTTTGTCCAACCTAATATAGGGTCCAAAAAAAAAAAAATCCCGGGGCGCTGCTCCGGACCCCATAGAGGGGGGCTGCCCGCCCCCCCTATGACCCCCCCGCTGCGCAATAAAGGTTAGTTGTGGAAAGAATATAACACAACCCAATAATCTCCCACTTGTTGTTTTCTTTCCACAGGAGAGCTTATTCATTTTTCTAGCCCTGAAACGCCCATTGTTTCCCTACACCAAGAGAACTTCTCAGAGCTCACAGATTTTTTCAATGCATCTGCATTATTCTTGAAAGTGTCCACCTTTACCCACAACACCTTTTTGTCTTCTATCATATCCCTCACAAAGTGATATTGAACATCAATGTGCTTTGTCTTTGAATGATAAGCAGGGTTCTTTGCCAAGAAAATTGCACTTTGGATATCACAGTCTATCCTTATAGCTCCCTGTACTAACCCCATACTTGAACACAATCTCTGCAACCAAACTGATTCCTTGCTTGCATGAGTGGCTGCCATGTATTCTACCTCTATAGCTGATAGTTCCACTACAGATTATTTCTTACTCATCCAACTCACTACACCTCCAAATAGGTTAAACACATACCCACTCGTAGATATTCTCTAATCCAAATCTCCAGAGCCCAGTCTGCATCAACAAAGCCACAGATATCCAAAACTCTGTCCAATCTTGGTCTTCCTTGGTAGCACAAACCATAATCACTAGTGCCACGCAAATACCTGAAAACCTGCTTCACTGTTGTCCAATGCTCCTTCCCTGGTTTTAACATAAACCTGCTCAATACTCCCACTGCATGTGCAATGTCTGTTCTAGTACAGACCATTGCATACATCAGACTACCGACTACACTTGCATATGGAACACAGGACATATCCTCTTCCTCTTCTTGTGTCTTGGGACACTGTTTAGTAGATAACTTTACACCTACAGGAATAGGAACCTTCACCGGTTTACTATCCTGCATATTAAACCTCTGCAATATTGTCTCAACATACTTCCTCTGGTTTAACTAGAGCTTCCTATTTTTCTGATCTCTTTTAATTTCCATGCCCAAAATATAGTTTGCAGCACCAAGATCTTTCATGTCAAATTTGGAGGACAATTGGGTCTTCAAATCCTGGATAATTTCTTTGTCATTTCCAACCAGCAAAATATCATCCACATACAAGACCAGATAAATAACACAGTCACCAATTAATTTAAAATACACACAGTGATCTGCTTTTTTTCAGGTGAAGCCAAGTCCTCGTATAAATGTATCAAATTTCTGATACCACATCCTTGGTGACTGCTTTAACCCATACAGAGACTTCTTTAACTTGCATACCAGTTCTTTCTTACCCTTCACCACAAAGCCTTGAGGTTGCTTCATGTAGATTTCCTCTTCCCGATCCCTGTGAAGAAATGATGTCTTCACATCCATTTGTTCTACCTAAAAATCAAAAGCAGCAGCAACAGATAAAAGTAATATAATAAAATTTACCTTGGCAACAAGAGAAAAAATATCACCAAAATCAATTCTCGATACCTGGGAATAACATTTTTCTACCAACCGAGCTTTGCATTTCTCCACTTTTCCTTCTATATTTGTCTTCTTTTTGAACACCCATTTGCTGCCAATGGGTTTCCTTCTAGCCGGAAACTCCACCAAATCCCAAGCCTCATTTTTGTGCAAAGATGCCATTTCATCAACCATGGCCTCTTTCCATAGTTTTCCATCCTCTGAATCCGTTGCTTCCTTCACCGTTATAGGATCATCATCAGTAACATACAAAGCAAAATTTGAACAGAAAGCAGATGGACTATACCTTTCTGGCTGCCTTATTTCTTGAATTGATCTTCTCACAGCGGGAGTTTGTGGCTCTTCATCTTCTGATTCCTCCTCTGCTATATAGTATGATTCTTCCTCCTTTAGCTCAAACTCTATCTTCTCAGGTTCCCTTGGTTGGACTTTATGTTTAATAACATCTTTCACCTCTATGAACACCACATCTTGGTTGTACACAACCTTCCTTGTTACTGGGTTCCAAATCTTATAACCCTTTAAACCATTCTTATACCCAATAAGATGCACTTTTTAGATTTACTATCCAACTTGGTTCATTTCTCCTTTGGAACATGTACATATGCATCACATCCAAATACCCTCAGATTTGAAAGAGAGGGTTTCTTACTAGTCCATACCTCTTGAGGAGTCTTACCCTCCAACGGTGATGAAGGTGACCTATTGACTAGGTAACATGTAGTATCCACCGCCTCTACCCAGAATTCTTGTCCTAACCTGGCACCACTGAGCATGCTTCTTGCCCTTTCCATCAACGTCTTGTTCAATCTTTCTGCAACTCCATTTTGCTGAGGTGTATATGGAGTAGTCTTCTGTCGTGCTATACCACACTTCTTATAGAATTCTTCAAATTCCTTGCTGCAAAACTCTCCACCATTATCTGCCTCAGCACCTTTATCTTCTTCTCTGTCTGATTTTCCACCAGAGCCTTAAATTCTTTAAACCTGTCCAAGACTTCAGATTTCTTCTTAGACAAATTCACTTAAAAAAATAATGTGGAATAGATAACAGAGTTGTAACAAGGAAACATTTATCTGCCATGCCATTGGGCATTTAAGATGCCCCTTGGCAAGAAATCCATATCAAAACTATCACCATGTCATGGAACTCTTCCATGTCTAAGGCAATAAAATTTGCATAAAGTAAGAACTATACCATATTAAGGTGATGAGAACTCTGTAACTTCATCAAGGTGTCATGCAAGGTCTTTTTATAAAGGGTGTCTTAAATGTCCAATAGGATAATGGATAGACATCATTGTTATTGTAGTGTTGATTGTGGTGAGATTTATCATAAAAAACAACCAAATCGTCCATTATAAAAAAGGCACGACATACAATGAAGAAATCTTGAAGATTAAGGAAAAATAATTTGCAAATGTGAATTTCGATAGCTGAATGACATACATGTACATTTCAACGAGATGCCCTTTTCCTTGCATTTTTTTTAGAGAAAGAGGTGTATTGTTGATACCAAAATGGGCACTCAATGACTCCAATGCATGGCAAGAATGTTTCATTGAATGGATACTTTGTTAATGGTGGAAAATAGGTTGAGTTATGTGAAGATTTCACTTAAATCCCTGTACTGGGGGCATTATAGGTGTTTGATGAATGTATCAAGAGTTTCAATACTAATTGTTAGGATATTCCGACACATAGGAATAGTTAAGTTCAACTTGGTCTAGTATAGAGTTAAGTATAGAGTTAGGTAAAGTGTGTTTCTTTATTGTTGTACATTTTGTAACTTACAATCCGACGGTCATGATATGTAGTGATCCGACGGTTCGTTCTCTCCTCGGTATTACCGACACTTGATCCGTGGCTTGACACCCGATTGGTCCATGAATTCTATTTAAAGCGCATGGAGGGTCATTTGTAGGTTAACCGTGCATGAGAGAAGCTTATGTAAATTTTTTCATTCTTTATTAATAAATTGCCTGTAGTAGCCACGTTGGCGCAGGCCGTGGACTGTTTCCCTCTCTGAGGGTTTTAACCACGTCAAAATACTGGTGTATTGATCTGTGATCTATTTGTGAGCGGTGTCCTTTTGGTGTTCTGTCTGAGGAACTTACCCTGTAAATTCCTACAATTTCAGCTATCTAATGAGCGTGTTTTTGGTGACATGTGGCCCCCTCTAGGTATGCCACGTGTTTGTTGTGACATTGTCGATGGCATTAGCATTTTGACACTCAATGATTCTTCGGTCTAGGTCATATGGGCATTGTCTTATGGCTTATGGAAACGTTGGCTCCGGGTTTAAAAAGTCAGTCTTATGGTCGATTGGGACAACCATGTGGCCATAACAAGTCATGTGACTACGAGTTGAATGCAGTGGAGGATCAACAACATATATTCGATCGAACAATGAACGAGTTTTGATATTTAACTATTTGTGAAAATTCAGTACAATGATTTGATGGTTTGGATTGAAATCAATGTAATACATGATATGGTTTGGAGTGGCTTTGATTTTTTTCTATTCGTTGTGGAATTTTGGCTATGAATTCTTAACGGAGATCTGGTCATGTCAACTCGTTCGAAGGGTTTGAAGCCATTATAATTTTTTCATGCATGTTTTGAATATCAAGTGTAATCTCTTTCATGTAGAGGTATTGTGACAATATTATTATTTGGTTTTATTACAACCCATCAACAAACTACTAGAGATCTCATATATTGAGCGGAGCACAAAGTTTTGGCAAAGGTAAGTTTTGGCAAATGTAAGTTTCAGCAAGAGTGTAAATTTAGAAAGGGAGTTCATATGGAAATATTATATGGTGGAACCATATAATAGAGGTCGAGTCTTATTATTGATCCAGTTATATTTGGTTATGGTTATGTTTAGATAGTTCATGGCTTGTTGCTAATTTTTTTTTAACATAGTCTCAGTTCTATACATCGAATTAATCACTCAATGCATGCAATCAATTGACACAAGAAATGATTGCACGATGCAATAATAGGGAATCCTGATTGGCTTAGACCTTGACACATAGATGCACCATAAGTTGATGTAAGTATTTAACACAATATGAATCATGACCCCACTCCAGGCACATCAATACATGGCCTAACGGTACACAAGACTTGATACAAATACAAGAATGCCCAAATACAAACAAGCATAAGCACCCGATTGCATAATAAATAAAGTACCTTTTGATGAGAAGCCCACCTTCCAACATGTGCTCTTGGAAGATGAGTGAGGTAACACATGACTGATGTAGGTGGCAAAGGTATGAATGGCACGTCACATTGGCTACTAGTGGCTCTCAGGGACTGCCAGCTATCGGTTTGAAGAGACGAATAAGGAAAACGTTTCTCCTATGGGCCACTCACTTTTGGTGGGTAACAATACCAATGAGGACAAATATATCTAGCACGTGTATGTTGCTTCTCAAAGAATGAGAGAAGAAGAATGAAAAAGCAAAGGAAAGGAGGAAGAGAAAAAAGAAATGAAAGTGGAGAAGACACTAGAGTTGTACTACCAATGTCAGGAACCGAAACTTTAGAGGGATACTCTAAATTGATGATTACGCAATCCTCTAGCTGCAGTCTATAGGATGTACCAACCAATGCCAGTATTCAAAGGAAGTGACAGGAGAAAGGAGCATGGTAACCAGTCCCATCTAGGAAGAAGTTATCTCAAGTCGGGCCCTACTTGAGACAACAATCTAAAGAGAACCAATCACTAGTGAGGTGACCAAAAATATAGGAGACAAACATTGAATAGGGAGAGAGAGGCAGAAGGAGAAAAATGGAAAAGATTAATTCTCATCATTGCTATGAATGATTAGCAGGTTATGTAAGGATTTCCAAATCTAATAAAAAATCGCTCATCCCCAATCTTTGATTCAAAGCAATGTTACATGGATTTATTGTATGCAATATGCCAACAAGCGAGTATGAGCAAAGAAAAATGAAATAGGAAGATTTCAAAATGAAATCGGAAATGAAATAAATATCCCTGGCTAGAATTTGATGATTTGTTGGAGTGAGGGGCACCTATGAACCATTTCATCACTTGCTTGATGCAAATTGATCATTCTTGGAGGTTAATCATTTTGGAGAGTTTTTATTCCCACAAGTATGGGTTATTTTGGCATTTTTACTATGCTTTTCAACTATCTCAATATCGGCTAACATATTTGTATATTTCTGTAATGTCCCTTCCGAAATTAAATTGTTGCAGGTTTATTTATTCTGCAATTTTGACAATTTGGGAGGCTGTGGGACCCAAGTGATTTTTGGGAAAGACTTGGGAAGGGAAAAGGGGCTGAAATGTTTTGTTGGCATAGCATGGGGGCCACCCACATGAGGAAATATGCACCACCTTAGAGGGAAGTTCGAATGACTAAGGAGGGAAAGTGAAATTGCTAGTTGGAGGGGGGCCACATGGGGAAAGATGCCCACGAATTATAAATAGAGGAGGCTCAGCCTCATTTGGCATATTTTGGACATATTGAACTCACTCTTAGTTGCTCTAGCTGCGTAGCTGGGCCACTCACTGTTTAGCACGAGTTCTCCAAGCAGATAACTCACCCTCTCTTCGGTGGACCACGAGTGCCACCCTAGCGAGGTTTCTTTCTATCATTTCGGGATATTGTAGGTGGATATTCAGAGCTCCCAATGTAGCCATGATTCAGTCAGTGTGTACTCCAGAAAGACGCAGTAGTGGAATACACAAGAGATCATTCAATGGCCTTCCGGGGAGCAATTGCTAGGGGAGTTTTAGAGAAAGATGTACAAGGGAAGACTAGCTTTTAGGAGGATTTTGGGAGCTGGAAATTTCTGTTTGGGAGTAGTGTGATTGCCAACACTCAGGACCAGCGCAAGAATTCATCACTGGGCACATGTGCGAGATTCGTGGGTCAGTTGTGGAGCGAGTATTTACAGGGAGAGATAAGGGGAAGTTTGGGGAAGATTATCTCAACCATTTTGGTGTGTTTTGGAGGGCTTATTATGGATTTACAAGCCGGTTGTACACTTCAACAATTGGAGGAGGCGCAACTCTTGGGACGACGAATTTCCGAGGTCAAAACAGGGCCAAACACTTTCTGGGTTTTGGTGGGTTTTGGTTGAGGAGCTTGGGGCTAATTTTGCAAAATTTTCCCGGCAGATCTGGGCAGTCAAACAGGGATCCCAACTTAGCCAGAAGCTAGAGGAGCTAGGGAGAATTCGAGCCAAAATTTCTACGTCAACATTTGGCCAATTCCTTCATGGGTTGTTTTGTGTATTTGGTGAAGAGGCCCGAGTTAATTTCCCAGAATTTTTTGAGCATCGGAGGTGGGGTTTTCAGCATCATCTACGCAACAGATAACACCATTTCACTAGGGCAGTGCAGGGAAGCATTGTAGCAGTGATTTGTGCCATTTGGGCTTCACATATTACCACCTAGGCTTGATCACGCTTGCCATTGAGGCAAGCAAGCCCAGGTGCACCACTTCCACAATATTGTACTTTTCTCCCAGATTATAATAAACTGGCTCAATTGTTGGTTATTCCTGGACATTTTATGGGTGTGCACTGAATGTTTCAATATTATGGTGTTGTTTTTATTGTTTGCTTTGCATACCACTATTTCTCCTAGTTTGAAACATTACAACTTCAAGCAATTTTTTTTGGGATTTTCTTTGTAAAAATATGAAAAAGTGACATATTTACCCTCACAAAATAGAGGGGAGTCACTTTCGATTGTTGATCATCATTCACTCACATCTTCTTCTTCTCTAGAGGAGGGTACATTAGCTCTTATCTTTCTTTTTGGACGTAATATGATCATTTATGGATCGAATTGTCTTGTGAAGGAGATTTTTGCATGGACAGAATTTTGGTATTCACGAAGTGATTCCTATTGGAAATGTGTAAGTTTATTGTCGCATTTTCTTCCATTTTGCATGCTATATTTCTGAAATTAGGTCTTCTATGAATGCCATGTTAACAAGTGCAATATATTTTCTTGAAATCTTGATCCTTGTGGCATGTAAAATTTGTTTTGCAAGAGTCCATAAAAGGAACTTGATTCATGCATCCCTTGACATCAAAATATTCCATATAGTGAAGTCAGTAGTAATTTCTAATTGAAGAAATTCAATCTTTCACCCACTTCATCCAAGGTCCTCTATCATTGACCTTTCACTAATTGTCTCCATTTCCTAGCTAGATAAAGGCTCTAAACTAATAGGTGTTTATGATTATAAATCTTCCATTCTTCTTTAATTTCATGGTAACTAGGGTTGGTTTGGGTTTAGCTTAAAATATACATTTAACCACAATTTTATGTCCATACGTTATTTCCCTATTGGAAGGGATTGCATTTAATAAATAATAAAAGGGAAAATCTAGCATTAATTGAATATTTTAACCTTAAAATTAGGGCTGATGTCTTGGTATTTATTGTTGTCATATGCATTTTCACCCATTTGAACTATTGTTTACTTAACCCTAGCTTGCCTCGTTCATATCCTATTGTTCCTTTGATGATCTTATTCCTTATAGGCTATTTTCTAGAGCTCTTATATCCCATCGTCTACCTTAAATCTGCATATCTCACAAACCCTAACTTAAAATAAATGGAAATATGAAATTGCATGAACAACTATAGAATATTCCCTAAGTATCCCAGACTAAAATGTGCCAAATACATGAGAGGGAGGTCCATGCCTGGGTATCAGAAAAATGTTTTTCTATACATGCAACAATCTTTATAACATGACAAACACTTTATATAGAAAGGAGTGACGAGACTAGGGCTCCCCTAGATCATGTGTATTGGTAGATCCACCTACAGGCCCTTGCATACCTACCCAAGCCATAAACGACCAACATGGTGTCAAATCAATGTCACCAAAAGATAGTCAGGTAGAAATGTAAGAGAGGACTATCTTGAAGATGGGTATTCAAAAGACAATGTGATCGACCGCAAAGGCACTAGATATACCACCTAGGTTAAACACTTCACAGAACTCATTCAAGCATGGCCCAATATAATACATGAATACAACAAGGGCAACACTTTTGGATCAAGTAGTGAATTATGATTAAAATCAAATGTGTTAAAATACCCTCTAGTTACGCCTAGAGGTAAGGGGTTAACATGATCAATACCTACACTTACACAAGCACTTGCAATACATTGCAAGAGCTTATTTATACCACGCCATTATAAAAATGAGAGTTATCTTGGAGAGGCCAACAAGCTAGATTTGAATATTGCCTTACAATTTTATAGGGTTACCTTTAGGAGTGAAGGTGACAGCAACTCTCTAGGAAAGGCAAGAGCTGAACAAAAGAAAGAGGAGAAAATGAGGGAGGCAGTGACATTGTTGATGCAACATTAAATACAAACGGTGGAAATGCCCATGCAAAGAAAGATAGGGCATCGAAGGTGGAAGAATTCTTGAAATACATGTGCATTTTCAGCTATTTGAAACTATTGTTTACTTAATCCGTGCTTGCCTCCTTCATAGCCTATTGGACCTTTGCTGATCTTATTCATTATAGGCTATTTTCAAGAGCTGCTATATACCATCATGTGCCTTAAATTTGCATATTTTACAAACCCTAACTTAAATCGATGGAAATATGAAACAACATGAACAACTATTTAATAATCTCAAAGATTCATACGGTTAAATGCGTGAAATACATAAGAAGGGAGTCCATGCTTGGGTATAAGATAAATTGTAATATTCTTAATGGAAAAATTAAGTGGATAACAATAACATAAGAGGAGGGTCAATTCCTGGGTATAAGATAAATGTTTCTCTATACATGCGGCAACCTTTATAACATGAGAAATAGTTTATATAGAAAGGAGTGATGAAACTAGGGCTCCCCTAGATCATGTGTATTGGTAGATCTACCTAAAGGCCCTTGCATACCTACCCAAGCCATAAACAACCAACATGATGTCAAATTAATGTGACCAAAAGATAGTTAGATAGGAATGTAAGAGAGGACTATCTTGAAGATGGGTATTCAAAAGACAATGTGATCGACCTCAAAGGGCCTAGATATACCATCTAGGTTAAACACTTCACAGAACTCATTCAAGCATGGCCCAATATAATACATGAATACAACAAGGAGAAAAATTTTGGCTCAAGTAGTGAATTATGATTAAAATCAAATGTGTTAAAATAGTTTCGCCTAGAGGTAAGGGGTTAACATGATCGATACCTACACTTACACAAGTTCTTGCGATACATTACAAGAGCTTATTTATACCACGTCATTATAAAGATGAGAGTCATCTTAGGGACGCAAACAAGCTAGATTTGAATATTGCCTCAAAATTTTATAGGGTTACCTTGAGGAGTGAAGGTGACACCAACTCTCTGGGAAGGGCAAGAGATGAGAAAAAGAAAGAGGAGAAAATAAGAGAGGCAGTGACACTGTTGATGCACCATTAAAGACAAACAGTGGAAATGCCCATGCAAAGAAAGAAAGGGCATCAAAGGTGGAAGAATTCTTGAAATACCTGTGCATTTTCGTTAAATTTAGGTATGTTCTATGCTAGAGCAATTTATTTCAATTTTCACTGTTAGCTCAATATCTTTTCCAGATTAGCAATCACATCAGCATTAAAGTAAATTGCAAATAGAACATAAATATATATCGCAAAAGACAATCCAAGACAAGAGGACACAAGATGTGGCACTAGCTAGGGACAAACCCCAATGTGGGGAAACCCATCGTCAATTAAGTTTAGCAGAGAGAGAGAGATAGAGACAGTACATTTACAACAGAAGTCAACACTTTGACTTATCTAGATAAGAGCATAGATCATCTCCTAAGATGATGATACATGAGATCAGTTGAAGACATGCTACTTCAACTGATTCTCTAAGGTGACTCCTTCACCTATCATAGTGTTGCATCTCGTCATCATCTTGCACCTCACCGCGATGCACCATGCTACACCCATCATCACAATGCTGGACCTCATGCTGCTGCTGTCCCAGTGTTTAGCACTGTTGTACATAGTGCCACTGCTGCACCATGCTTACTGCTGTACCAATGTACTTGCTGCTTTCCATGCTTTACCATGTTGCTACTGTCCATGATTCTTCATGCTTGTAGCTGCCCATGTTGCAAGTGTCCCATGTGTCACCAAGCTTGCAACTGTCCTAGTGTCATTGCAATTGTCCCATGTATAAGCTTGTTGTATTTAACTGCTGCATGAAGACATGTAGCATCCAACCATGTAGTTGCATCATAGATAGAGTTGTACTATGCATCATACCATGTTGCACCCTTTTTACATTATGCTGCATTGCTACCCATCACTGTATGTTGATAGCACTATGTTGTACTATGTATATAGTTGTCATATACTATGTTGTACTATTTATATAGTTGTCATATACTATGTTGTCTATGTAACAACATTCATCACATCAAGTTGCCCTCCTTTGGGGTATTCATCACTCCATGTTGACCCAACATGTGGCTCCCATAGGTTGTTTCAAGTCTGATCCAAATCTGGCCAATATCCTCGACCCAATGCACCTCTAACACTGCTTCAAATCTACTTGACACTTTGTTGTTCCTGACTGTTCTATTTAGGGCACTTTGGCATACTTCTGCAGCCCTAATTCCTCTCAACAGTCCTCGAACAACCCTTCAAAAACTGCGGACTAGGCAAGGAGAGATGCTCCTCCTCCACGCTGAAGGTAAGGGCTCAAGACAACCCTTAAATCTGCCCAGGCTAGGTCTGCTGTAGTGGTATCGCATGTGGCCTACCACACAACACTACTGCTGCTCACGACACCCTCCAACAATGATGCAAACCATTCGTTAGCCTTTAAACAAGCTAGCGTTCAGCTCCCAAGGCCTCGGCCTAACACAACAAGCATCACGGTTTCCTACAACAGACTTCAGACTTTGTTCAACCCATGAAACGGTGCTCCAACCCATGCTGCCCTAGCCTCCCATGTTGTGGCCTCAAAACAAAGATCTCCCTTTAGACTTGCGGCTAGGGCTAGGGCTTGAAAGCATAGCAGTTTACGACATATAGTAAACCCTTATAGGACAGCGAGGGAACCTACTTCAATCTCCTTCAAGACAGCGGTGAGGGTCTCCCTTTGACTGCATAGAGCCTTTCTCCATTAGGGCAGCGTTACCCCTTAGGATCTCTTCTGCTACTAAAACCCAAAGAAAAGTAGAGAGGAAGAGATTCCAAGTGTGAGTATAAAAATGAATTGAAGGCCACCTCTATTTATCCGAAAACATTGAGCACAAGTGGGGTTTATTTGGTTGCTGGCCGACCTTGACGAATTGCCCCATGACACTAATAAATTCATATCTCCATGAATACTTATCAGAATCGGATGATCTTTAGATCAATCCTACACTTCCAAGAAAAATATCAGCTGCCATTAATAATATGAACCACATGGAGTTTGGCCCTAGTTGCCAGTTTTAACAATTTTCAGCTATTTGAAACTATTGTTTACTTAACCCTAGCTTGCCTCCTTCATAGCCTATTGGACCTCTACTGATCTTATTCATTATAGTCTATTTTCAAGAGCTTCTATATACCATCATGTGCCTTAAATTTTCATATCTTACTAACCCTAAATTAAATCGATGGAAATATGAAACAACATGAGAAAATATTTAATAATCTCAAAGAGTCCTACACTTAAATGTGCCAAATACATAAGAAGGGAGTCCGTGCTTGGGTATAAGATAAATTGAATATTTTAATGGAAAAATTAAGTGGATAACAGTAACATAAGAGGAGGGTCCATGCCTGGGTATAAGTTAAATGTTTCTCTATACATGTGGCAACCTTTATAACATGAGAAACACTTTATATAGAAAGGAGTCATGAAACTAGATCTCCCCTAGATCATGTGTATTGGTAGATCCACCTAAAGACCCTTGCATACCTACCCAAGTCATAAACGACCAACATGGTGTCAAATTAATGTAACCAAAAGATATTCAAATAGGAATGTAAGAGAGGACTATGTTGAAGACGGGTATTCAAAAGACCACATAATCGACCACAAAGGGTCTAGATATACCACCTAGGTCAAACACTTCATAGAACTCGTTCCTCTCTAATAGGGAGTGTTGATTTCTGGTAGCATCAAATGTGCTCTAAGCCTCAAAATTTGAAGGTAGGCTTGGAAATATGTATTCCAGAATACCTAGAAATCATTTTGGGAAATTCCACCTAGAGACAGTTTTATTAAAATAATTAATTATTTTTAATGGATGCCTAAGTCTAAACTTAGGAAACTAAAATAATTAAAGGGTATTAATAAAACTGAGCGCGAAACTTCTAGAAGAAGAAGGAGATCGAGTCCAAATGATCTGTGCCATTGATTAGAATCTATTATGGGCCATTGATTACTCAACTGGAAAACACATCGGAGAGAGAGGCAGAAGGAGAAAAATGGAAAAGATTAATTCGCATCATTGCTATGAATGATTAGTAGCTTATGTAAGGATTTCCAAATCTAATAAAAAATCCCTCATCCCCAATCTTTGATTCAAAGCAATGTTACATGGATTTATTGTATGCAATATGCTAGCAATTGAGTATGAGCAAAGAAAAATGAAATAGGAAGATTTGAAAATGAAATAGGAAATGAAATAAATATCCTCAGCTAGAATTTGATGACTTGTTGGAGTGAGGGGCACCTATGAACCATTTCATCACTTGCTTGATGCAAATTGATTATTCTTGGAGGTTAATTAAAATAATTGAAGGGTATTAATCACACTGAGGGCGAAACTTCTAGAAGAAGAAAGAGATCAAGTCCAAATGATCTGAGCCATTGATTAGAATCTAATATGGGCCATTGATTACTCAATTGGAGGATTATAAGAAGAACTTCGATGGGTATTTGGAAAACACATCAGAGAGAGATCAAATATCGATTTTCTCAGACACGGCAGTGCAAAAGTTTCTAGAGAATCAATCAAGGTGATTTCTCGCTGTGAGGGGCAAGGATAGTATATCGAAGGAAGCTTTCCAGATCATGGGAGTGCAAGGCAAAGACAAGATTGAGTGCAGGAAGTCGGGGTATGAGACCGAAAGGCCTAAAGATCAAATTTCCAGTAAGTAGGAGGTCAGCAGAGGGATTGACATAGAGCCCAGCCAGAGTGACGCAGTTCTGCGTAGGGTTAACGCAAAAGCTGCGCAGAGGCAGCATAGGCCTAGTCAGCAAGCCCTTGATCAGAATCAAATCTCCCATAAGAGTGTGAGATTTCTCTCACTAATTTTTTTTCCAGATTCTCTCTATATTGGGTAGCCAGTTGTGCATCCAACGAATTGTATCCAGAAAACTACTTCTTAATAATGCAAACCCTCAACTGGTGCAACGGTTTTCATGCATTGGGTTTTTTCTGGGGACATTTGTCCAAAAATAATAATGCCATGTGTTGTGTATTTCTTTCTTGCTCAGTTTCTTGTTTTCGCATTT
Organism: Pinus taeda; assembly: GCA_000404065.3. NCBI lineage: Eukaryota > Viridiplantae > Streptophyta > Pinopsida > Pinales > Pinaceae > Pinus > Pinus taeda. The sequence goes on along the minus strand of APFE031635191.1, from coordinate 170,070 downwards.
AATTTAATTAGTGAAGGCTGCAGCGTATTAGTTTCAGTATTTGTTGTAGCATGCAGTAAAAAATTTGTTCAGTAATCTAATAAATAGAAGATACTTAATCAGTTGCTGCAGTAGAAATTTGGGTCTCCAAATTTTCACAACACCAACTCTCTACGAAGGGAAAGAGACAAACAAAAGTGATTGGAAAAAATAAGGGAGATAGTGACACTGTCAAAGCACCATTGAAGACAAATGGTGGCAATGCCCATGCAAAGAAAGTAAGGTCATCAAAGGTGGAAGAGTTCTTGAAATACCTATGAATGTAGGAGGAAATAATGACAAAATGTATCTAACTATGGTGCAAGTGTTGTGAGGACTAGTGAAGCACCAACAAAGATGAGATCTAGAAAAAATAGCACAACAACAAATCCTACAAGAGGCAACACTAGCATGGAACAGGAAAGGGGATGAGTTTTGACAATGCTAGTGAGGTATCAATGAAGAAAGAAATCCTTAACACCAGGTCATAGCTGGGGAAGGAAAGTCAAAATTCGAATGAATCACTCGAGCTATCCCACTTCATTATTGGGCTACAACGTAGACTACCCATCAAACCTTCTTGTTGGGAATTACACATATTCTCAATTGTTACTAATTCTTCTCAATGCCATGAATTTCTTAAATGCATAAGAATTATTTCTGCAAAGGTTCCATTTCCATAATTCAATTCAAAGTAGCCATGGTATGATAGAAACAAGCCTAACTACCATGGAGAGAGAATATTAGCTAGTATATGAAAATAAATGTCAAGGTGCAATATAAGAAAACAATACCTGCACTTACCTAAGAGTTTTACATGCAATGCTAGAGCTATAACACCCTCCTCCCACCTTTACCCAGCTAACCGGTCCACCGGGGTTACTATGATATGATTCAACTCCCCAAGCATAGTTAAGGAAGTGGAATCAACTAAACAAAACCAAACTGACCTTCCTACGGAGCTACAAAACCTTCAAGAGTAGGCCAACCCCTCCAGGTGTCTAACCCCTAAGAGAACTTGAGGTTTTGTTGAACTAGATCCCCAGTCCCTCCTATAACAAGCCTTCCCTGCGACTGAGACCCTCCAATCACTCACATAGAAAGGTCTCCATGTGATTGTGGCCTTTGTTAGGCAGTTCTATGCCAGCGACCCCAGATTTTGAGCCACTTTTTTAGGGATAGGACAAAGGCCTTTGCCTAGGACTTCATGAAACTTCCAGAAATGATAAATAACAAAGAGACAAGGCTACTAACACAAAAAATTGAACAAGGACTTGATTAAGGCACTGATCCACCAAAAGGTGATCACCAACAATCACATTCTTTCACCTTCTTCTAGGTCTAGCTAAGTTGGGGTACTTAGGGCATCAATTTACCGACAAGCTAGCCCTCCAAAAATGTCAATCTCCTAAGGTCTCCTACGCTAGTTTTTCCTTAAGCTCTCCTCCAATTTTGAAGCCATTCCGTCGGTGGATTTAGGAGAAAAGCTAAGCCCTAGCTCTGTGATCAAACTTTGCATTAGCATCCTCAAGGATGGCACCTCATAGGATCAAACCAACACCTTCAAGTGAAAATTGTTTCTTTGATCCTCTCCCCACCTTGTCTAGGTTAATAACATCAATGGTTGTTGTACTCATTCCCCCTATCCTAGACTGGGTCCACTTGATGATGTGTGGCCCAATTCCTTTGAAAGACAATTCTTCAAAAACCATCCGGGGTACCAATTACAATAAGGATTTTAGGGATTGGGAATTTCCTTCATAAGTTATATCCCATAAACCTAACCCTTGAATCCTCCTTTCATTTCCCTAGAAGACATTGTACTTTGCTTAGAAAGCAAGCAAGCCTTCTCCTTCTAACTATTCTGGGAAAGGGATTATTTGGGTCACTCCACATCATTTTGATGACTTATCCTTCATCAGGGACTCCATAATATATCGGGTCTCCTCCCATCGGTGAAATTCCGTAAATAGAAGGGAGCCTTAGCTGACGTGATAGTGAGCTAAGTCTCCATTTGTTGCCCTTGGCCTAGCATTTCCTCTTTGGGAATCCCCTCTAGGTCCCCTACTAGTTTGAGCGGTAACAGGGTGCTTGAATTTATTTTAGTTTTTGAAGAAGAAAAAATGCCCAAAATATCTCACTAATAGCATGGTTGCGTAGTTCTCATCGATACCACTTCAATTCTATATTTTTCTTAGAAAAAATCCTCCTGTGTGAGAAGTTATGGCCAGTTGAAAATTAGTATTAAGCCCAAAATATTATTTTGTTAAACATCGTGCAAGTTTCTTGAAGATCCACCATTAGATAGGCAGATCAATGGCCACAAACACAAGGAGTTGTGCATTAGTTAACATAGTTAAAAACCATGCAAGTCTCAGATCAATCCACTGTGTCCTCAACAAATTAATGGTTAGATGAAGGAAATGATGCTTGATGTTTAACCAGTCCAAGCAGACCAATAGGATTATGACACATGGCGAGGTTATATTAGTAGACGATGTTAGCATGTTGACGAAGACCCACCCGAGGCTGCCACTTGTCAGACAAAAATGGAAATTTCAGCTATCTAATGAGGGTGTTTTGGGTGACATGTGGCCCCCTCTAGCTATGCCAGGTGGCTATTGTGGCATTGTCGATGGCATTAGCATTTTGACACTCAATGATTCTTGGGTCTAGGTCATGGGCATGGTCTTATGGCTTATGGAAATGTTGGCTCCCGTTTTAACAAGTCGGTCTTATGGTTAATTGGGACAACCATGTGACTATAACAAGTCATGTGACTACGAGTTGAATGCAATGGTGGAGCTGCGACAGATATTCAATCGAACAATGAACGAGTTTTGATATACTAACTATTTGTGAAAAGTTCGGTACAATGATATGATGGTTTGGTTTGAAATCAATTTCATACATGACATGATTTGGAGTGGTTTTGATTTTTTTCTATTTATTGTGGAATTTTGGCTATGAATTCTTAACGGAGATCTGGTCATGTCAACTCGTTGGAAGGGTTTGAAGCCATTATAATTTTGCCAAGCATGTTTTGAATATGGAGTGTAATCTCTTTCATGTGGATGTCTTCTAACGATATTATGATTTGGTTTTCATTACAACCCGTCAACAAACTAGCAGAGATCTCATATATTGAGCGGAGCACGAAGTTTTGGTAAAGGTAAGTTTCAGCAAGAGTTTAAATTTAGAAAGGGAGTTCATATGGAAATATTATATGGTGGAAGGTTGAGTCTCATTATTGATCCAATTATATTTGGTTATGGTTATGTTTATATAGTTCATGGCTTGTTGCTAAATTTTTTTTAACATAGTCTAGGTTCTATACATTGAATTAATCACTCAATACATGCAACCGATTGACACAAGAAATGATTGCACGATACGATAATAGGGAATCCTGATTGGCTTAGACCTTGACACATAGACGCACCATAAGTTGATGTAAGCATTTAACACAATATGAATCATGATCCCACTCCAGGCATGCTGATACATGGCCTAACAATCGACAAGACTTGATACAAATACAAGAATGCCCAAATACAAACAAGCATAAGCACCCGATTGCATAATAAATAAAGTACCTTTTGATGAGAAGCCCACCTTCCAACATGTGCTCTTGAAAAATGAGTGAGGTAACACATGACTGATGTAGCTGGCAGAGGTATGAATGGCACGTCACATTGGCTACTAGTGTCTCTCAGGGGCTGCTCGCTATCGGTTCGAAGAAAGGAATAAGGAAAAGGTTTCTCTTATGGGCCACTCACTTTTGGTGGGTAACAGTACCAATGAGGACAAAAATATCTAGCACACATATGTTGTTTCTCAAAGAATGAGAGAAGAAGAATGAAAAAGCAAAGGAAAGGAGGCAGAGAAAAAATAAAGAAAAGTGAAGAAGACACTAGAGTTGTACTAGCAATGTCAGAAACCAAAACTTTAGAGGAGGGATACTCTGGATTGATGATTAAGCAATCCTATAGCTGCAGTCTATAGGATGTACTAACCAATGCCAGTATTCAAAGGAAGCGACAGGAGAAAGGAGAATGGTAACCAATCCCATCTAGGAAGAAGTTATCTCAAGTCGGGCCCTACTTGAGACAACAATCTAAAGAGAACCAATCACTAGTGAGGTGACAAAAAATATAGGAGACAAAAATTGAATAGGGAGAGAGAGGAAGAAGGAGAAAAATGGAAGAGATTAATTCTCATCATTGCTATGAATGAATGATTAGCAGGTTATGCAAAGATTTTTAAATCTAATCAAAAAATCCCTCATCCCCAATCTTTGATTCAAAGCAATGTTACATGGATTTATTGTATGCAATATGCCGACAAGCGAGTATGAGCAAAGAAAAATGAAATAGGAAATGAAATAAATATCCCTTGCTAGAATTTGATGACTTGTTGGAGTGAGGGGCACCTATGAACCATTTCATCACTTGGTTGATGCAAATTGATCATTCTTGGAGATTAATCATTTTCGAGAGTTTTTATTCCCACAAGTATGGGTTATTTTAGCATTTTTATTATGCTTTTGAGCTATCTCAAGATCGGCTAACATATTTGTATACTTTTGGAATGTCCCTTATGAAATTAAATTGTTACAGGTTTATATATTCTACAATTATGACAATTTGGGAGGCCATGGGACCCATGTGATTTTTGGGAAAAACTTGAGAAGGGAAAAGGGGCTGAAATTTTTTGTTGGCATAGCATGGGGGCCACTCACATGAGGAAATACAAACCACCTTAGAGGGAAGTTCGAATGACTAAGGAGGGAAAGTGAAATTGCTAGTTGGAGGGGGCCCACATGGGAAAAGAGGCCCACGAATTATAAACAGAGGAGGCTTAGCCTCATTTGGCATATTTTGGACATACTGAACTCAATCTTAGTTGCTCTAGTAGCTTAGCTGGGTCACCCGCTGTTTATCACGAGTTCTCCAAGCGGATAACTCACCCTCTCTTCGGTGGACCGCGAGTGCCACCCTAGTGAGGTTTCTTTCTATCATTCTGGGAGAGTGCAGGTGGATATTAAAAGCTCCCAACGCAGCCATCATTTAGTCAGTGCATACTCTAGAAAGACACAGTAGCGGAATACACAGGAGATCATTCAGTGGCCTTCCCGGGAAAAATTGCCGGAGGAGTTTTGGAGAAGGAAGTACAGGGGGAGACTAGCCTTCAGGAGGATTTTGGGAGCTGGAGATTTCTGTATGGGAGCAGTGTGATTGCCAGCACTAAGGACTAGCGTAGGAATTCATCACTGGGTACACGTGGGGGATTCATGGCTCAGTTGTGGAGCGAGTATTTGTCGAGAGAGATAAGAGGAAGTTTGCGGAAGATTATCTCAACCATTTTGTTGTGTTTTGGAGGTCTTATTATGGATTTACAGGCAGGTCATACACTTTAGCAATTTGAGAAGGGTGCGACACTTGGGAGGACGAATATCCGAGGTCAAAACTAGGCCAAACACTTTTCGGGTTTTGGTGGGTTTTGGTTGAGGATCTTGGGGCTAATTTTGCAGAATGGTCAAATAGGGATCCCAACTCAGCCAGAAGCTAGAGGAGCTTGGGGAAATTTGAGCCAAAATTTCGACGTCAACATTTGGCCAATTCCTTCGTGGGTTGTTTTGTGTATTTGGTGGAGAGGCCCGGGTTAATTTCCCAGAATTTTCTGAGCATCAGAGGTGGGGTTTCCAGCAGCATCTGCGCAGCAGACAATACAGTTTCACTAGGGTGGCATAGGGCATCATTGTAGCAGTGATTGGTGCCATCTGGGCTTGACATATTACCACCTGGGCTTGATCATGCTTGCCATTGAGGCAAGCCCAGGTGCACCACTTCCACATTATTGTACTTTCTCCCAGATTATAATAAAATGGCTCAGCCGTTGGTTATTCCTGGACATTTTATGGGTGTGCACTGAATGTTTCAATATTAAGATGTTGTTTTTATTACTTGCTTTGCATAGAACTATTTTTCCTAGTTTGAAAAATTACAACTTCAAGCAATTTTTTTCGGGATTTTCTTGTAAAAATATGAAAAAATGACATATTTACCCTCATAAAATAGAGGGGGGTCACTTTCGATTGTTGATCATCAGTCACTCACTTCTTCTTCTCTAGAGGAGGGTACATTAGCTCTTATCTTTCTTTTTGGATGTAATATGATCATTTATAGATCGAATTGTCTTGTGAAGGAGATTTTTGCATGGAAAGACTTTTGGTATTCACGAAGTGATTCCTATTGGAAATGTGTAAGTTTATTGTCACATTTTGTTCCATTTTGCACGTTATATTTCTGAAATTAGGTCTTCTATGAATGCCATATTAACAAATGCAATATATTTTCTTGAAATCTTGATCCTTGGTGGCGTGTAAAATTTGTTTTGCAAGAGTCCATCAAAGGAACTTGATTCATGCATCCTTTTACATCAAAATATTCCGTATAGTGAAGTCACTAGTTATTTCTAATTGAAGAAATACAATCTTTCACCCTCTTCATCCAAGGCCCTCTGTCATTGACCTTTCACTAATTGTCTCCATTGCCTAACTAGATAAAGGCTCTAAACTAATAGGTGTTCATGATTATAAATCTTCCTTAGGTATTCATGATTATAAATCTTCCTTTCTTCTTTAATTTCATGGTAACTAGGGTTGGCTTGGGTTTAGCTTAAAAGATACATTTAATCACAATTTAATGTCCATATGTTATTGCCCTATTGGAAGGGCTTGCATTTAATAAATAATAAAAGGAAAAATCTAGCATTAATTGAATATTTTAACCTTAAAATTAGGGCTGATGTCTTGGTATTTATTGTTGTCATGTGCATTTTCAGCCATTTGAAACTATTGTTTACTTAACCCTATCTTGCCTCGTGCATATCCTATTGTTCCTTTGATGATCTTATTCCTTATAGGCTATTTTCTAGAGCTATTATATCCCATCGTGGTCCTTAAATCTGCATATCTCACAAACCCTAACTTAAATCAATGGAAATATCAAATTGCATGAACTACTATAGAATAATCTCCAACTATCCCAGACTAAGATGTGCCAAACACATAAGAGGGCGGTCCATGCCTGGGTATAAGAAAAATGTTTTTCTATACATGGGAAAACCGTTATAACATGAGAAACACTTTATATAGAAAGGAGTGATGAAACTAGGGCTCCCCTATATCATGTGTATTGGTAGATCCACCTAACGGCCCTTACATACGTACCCAAGTCATAAATGACCAACATGGTGTCAAATCAATGTCACCGAAAGATAGTAAGATAGGAATGTAAGAGAGGACTATCTTGAAGATGGGTATTCAACAGACAATGTCATCGACTGCAAAGGGACTAGATATACCACCTAGGCTAAACACTTCAGAGAACTCATTCAAGCATGGCCCAATATAATACATGAATACAAGGAGGGCAACACTTTCAGATCAAGTAGTGAATTATGATTAAAATCAAATGTGTTAAAATATCCTCTAGTTATGCCTAGAGGTAAGGGGTTAACGTGATCAATACCTGCACTTACACAATCGCTTGCGATACATTACAAGAGCTTATTTATACCACACCATTATAAAAATGAGAGTCATCTTGGAGATGCCAACAAGCTAAATTTGAATATTTCCTTACAATTTTATAGGGTTACCTTGAGGAGTGAAGGTGACACCAACTCTCTAGGAAGGGAAAGAGATAAACAAAAGAAAGAGGAGAAAATGAGGGAGGCAGTGACATTGTTGATGCACCACTAAATACAAACGGTGGAAATGGCTATGCAAAGAAAGACAGGGCATCAAAGGTGGAAGAATTCTTGAAATACCTATGCATTTTCAGCTATATGAAACTATTCTTTACTTAACCCTAGCTTGACTTCTTCATAGCTTATTGGACCTTTGCCGATCTTATTCATTATAGGATATTTTCAGGAGCTGCTATATACCATCATGTGCCTTAAATTTGCATATTTTACAAACCCTAATTTAAATCGATGGAAATATGAAACAACATGAGCAACTATTTAATAATCTAAAAGAGTCCTACAGTTAAATGCGTCAAATACATAAGAAGGGAGTCCATGCTTGGGTACAAGATAAATTTAATATTCCTGATGGAAAATTTAAGTGGATAACAGTAACATAGGAGGAGGGTCCATGCCTGGGTATAAGATAAATATTTTTCTATACATGTGGCAACCCTTATAACATGAAAAACACTTTATATAGAAAGGAGTGATGAAACTAGGGTCCCCTAGATCATGTGTATTGGTCGATCTACCTAAAGAGAGGACTATCTTGAAGATAGTTATTCAAAAGACAATGTGATTGACCTGAAAGGGCCTAGATATACCACCTAGGTTAAACACCTTATAGAACTCATTCAAGCATGGCCCAATATCATACATGAATACAATAAGGATAACACTTTTGGCTCAAGTAGTGAATTATGATTAAAATCAAATGTGTTAAAATATCCTTTAATTGTGCCTAGATGTAAGGGGTTAACATGATCAATACCTACACTTACACAAGTGCTTGTGATACATTACAAGAGCTTATTTATACCATGCCATTATAAAAATGAGAGTCATCTTGGAGATGCCAATAAGCTCGATTTGAATATTGCTTGACAATTTTATAGGGTTACTTTGAGGAGTGAAGGTGACACCAACTCTCTAGGAAGGGCAAGAGATGAAAAAAAGAAAGAGGAGAAAATAAGGAAGGCAGTGACACTGTTGATGCACCATTAAAGACAAACGGTGGAAATGCCCATGAAAAGAAAGAAAGGGCATCAAAGGTGGAAGAATTCTTGAAATACCTCTGCATTTTCAGTTTTTTGAAACTATTGTTTACTTAACCCTAGATTGCCTCCTTCATAGCCTATTGGACCTCTGTTGATCTTATTCATTATACTCTATTTTCAAGAGCTACTATATACCATCATGTGCCTTAAATTTGCATATCTTACAAACCCTAACTTAAATCAATGGATATATGAAACAACATGAGCAGCTACTTAATAATCTCAAAGAGTCCTACACTTAAATGTGCCAAATATATAAGAAGAGAGTCCATGCTTAGGTATAAGATAAATTTTAATATTCTAATGGAAAAATTAAGTGGATAACAGTAACATAAGAGGAGGGTTCATGCCTAGGTATAAGTTAAATGTTTCTCTATACATGCGACAACCTTTATAACATGAGAGACACTTTATATAGAAAAGAGTGATGAAACTAGGGCTCCCTTAGATCATGTGTATTGTTAGATCCACCTAAAGACCCTTGCATACCTACCCAAGTCATAAATGACCAACATGGTGTCAAATTAATGTCACCAAAAGATAGTCAAATAGGAATGTAAGAGAGGACTATGTTGAAGACGGGCATTCAAAAGACAACGTGATCGACCACAAAGGTTCTAGATATACCACCTAGGTCAAACACTTCATAGAACTCATTCCTCACTAAGAGGGAGTGTTGATTTCTGGTAGCATCGAATGTGCTCTAAGACTCAAAATTTGAAGGGAGGCTTGGACACATGTATTCCAGAATACCTAGAAATCATTTTGGGAAATTCCATCGAGAGACATTTTTGTTAAAATAATTAATTATTTTTAATGGATGCCTAAGTCTAAACTTAGGAAATTAAAATAATTAAAGGGTATTAATCAAACTAAGCGCGAAACTACTAGAAGAAGAAGGAGATCGAGTCCAAATGATCTGAGCCATTCATTAGAATCTAATATGGGCCATTGATTACTCCACTAGAGGATTATAAGGACTTCGATGGGTATTTGGAAAACACATCAGAGAGAGATCAAGATATCGATTTTCTCAGAAAGGGCATCGCAAAAGTTTCTAGAGAATCGATCAAGGTGATTTCTTGCAGTGAGGGGAAGGGAGGGTAGACTGGAGGAAGCTTTCCAGATCCGGGGAGTGCAAGGCAGAGACGAGATTCAGTGCAAGAATTCGGGGTGTGAGACTGGAAGGCCTCGAGATAAAATTTCCAGTAAGTAGGAGGTCAGGAGAGGGATTGACATAGAGCCCAACCAGAGTGACGCAGTTCTACGTAGGGTTGACGCAGAAGCTTCGCAGAGGCAGCATAGGCCCGATCAATAAGTCCCTGATCAGAATCGAATCTCCTATAACAGTGTGAGATTTCTCTCACTAACCCTTTTGCTAATTTCTCACTGTATCGGGTAGCCAGTTGGGCATCCAACGAATTGTATCCAAAAAACTACTACTTAATAATACAAACCCTCAGCTGGTGCAATAGTTTTCCCGCATTGGGTTTTTCTGGGGACATTTATCCAAAATAACGATGTCATGTGTTGTCTATTTCTTTCTTGCTTAATTTCTTTTTTCCGCATTTAATTTAATTGGTGAAGGCTGCAGCGTATTAGTTTCAATATTTGTTGTCGGATGCAGTAAATAATTTGTTCAGTAATCAAATAAATAGAAGATACTTAATTAGTTGTTGCAGTAGAAATTTGGGTCTCCAAATTTTCACAACACCAACTCTCTACGAAGGGAAAGATACAAACAAAAGCGATTGGAGAAAATAAGGGAGACAGTGACACTGTTGAAGCACCATTGAAGACAAATGGTGGCAATGCCCATGCAAAGAAAGTAAGGTCATCAAAGGTGGAAGAGTTCTTGAAATACCTATGAATGTAGTAGGCAATAACGACAAAATGTATCTAACTATGGTGCAAGTGTTGTGAGGACAAGTGAAGCACCAACAAAGATGAGATCTAGAAAAACTAACACAACAACAAATTCTGCAAGAGGCAACACTAGCATGGAACAAGAAAGGGGATGAGTTTTGACGATGCTAGTGAGGTATCAATGAAGAAAGAAATCCTTAACACCAGGTCATAGCTAGGGAAGGAAAGACAAAATGAGAATGAGCCACTTGAGCTATCCCACTTCATTATTTGGCTACAACATAGACTACCCATCAAACATTCTTGCTGGGAATTACACATATTCTCAATTGTTACTAATTCTTCTACCATGAATTTCTTAAACGCATAAGAATTATTTCCGCAAAGGTTCCATTTCCATAATTCAATTCAATGTAGCCATGTTATGACAGAAAGAAACCTAACTACCATGGAGAGAGGATATTAGCCAGTATATGAAAATAAATGTCAAGATGCAATATAAGAAAACAATACATGTACTTACCTAGGAGTTTTACATGCAATGCTAAAGCTATAACACCCTCCTTCCACCTTTACCCAAGCTAACTGGTCCACTAGGGTAAACATGTGATGAAGTGTTACTACGATATGGTTCAACTCACCAGGTATAGTTAAGGAAGTGGAATCGACTAAACGAAACCAAACTGACCTTCCTAAGGAGCTACAAAACCTCCAAGAGCCAACCAACCCCTCTAGGTGTCCAACCCCTAAGCAACTTGATGTTTTGTTGAACTAGATCCCCAGTCGCTCCTATAACAAGCCTTCCCTGCGACTCAGACTATCCAACTGCTCCCATAGAAAGGTCTCCATGCGACTGTGGCCTTTGTCAGGCAATTCTATGCCAACAACCCCAGATTCTGAGCCACTTATTTAAGGCTAGGACTCAGGCCTCTGCCTAGGACTTCATGAAACTTCGAGAAATGATAAATAACGTTGAGAAAATGATACTAACAAAAAAAATTGAACAAGGGCTTGATTAAGGCACTAATCTACCAAAAGATGATCACCAAAAATCACCATTTTTCACCTTCTTCTAGGTCCAGCTAAGTTGGGGCACCTAGGGCATCAATTTACCGACAAGCTAGCCCTCCAAAAAGTTCAATCTCCTAAGGTCTCCTGCGCTGGTTTTTCCTCAAGCTCTCCTCCAATTTTGAAGCCATTCCGTCGGTGCATTTGGGAGAAAAGCCAAGCCCTAGCTCTGGGATCAAACTTCATAGGATCAAACCAACACCTTCAAGTGAAAATTGTTTCTTTGATCCTCTCCCCACCTTATCTAGGTTAAGAACATCATTGGTTCTTGTATGCATTCCCCCTATCCTAGACTGAGTCCGCTTGGTCTCGTGTGGTCCAATTCCTTTGAAAGACAATTCTTCAAGAACCATTTGGGATACCAATTATGATAAGGATTTTAGGGATTGGGAATTTCCTTCATAAGTTATATCCGATAAACCTAACCCTTGAATTCTCCTTTCATTTCCCTAGAAGACATTGTACTTTTCTTAGAAAGCAAGCAAGCCTTATCCTTCTAACTCTTCCGGGAAAGGGATTATTTGGGTCACTCCATATCATTTTGATGACTTATCCTTCATCAGGGAATCCATAATATATCGACCCTCCTCCCATTGGTGAAATTTTTTAAATAGAAGGGAGCCTTAGCTGAGGTGACAGTGGGCTAAGTCTCCATTTGTTGTCCTTGGCCTAGCATTTCCCTTTTAGGAATCCCCTTTAGGTCCCCTACTAGTTTGAGTGGTAACACGATGCTTGAATTTATTTTAGTTTTTGAAGAAGAAAAAATGCCCAAAATACCTCACTAATAGCATGGTTGCTTAGTTCTCATCGATACCTCTTCAATCCTATATTTTTCTTAGGAAAAACCCTCCTGGGTGAAAAGTTATGGCCAGTTGAAAATTAGTATTAATCGGGGTTAAAAATTAAAAGGAAAAACTATAGCGCAAACCCAAAATATTAATTTGTAAAACATCGTGCAATTTTCTTGAAGATCCACAATTGGATAGGTAGATCAATGGCCACAAGCACATGGAGTTGTGCATTAGTTAGCATGTCGACGAGGAGCCACCCGAGGTGGCCACTTGTTAGACAAAAATGGCAATTTTAGCTATCTAATGAGCGTGTTTTGGGTGACATGTGGCCCCCTCTAGTTATGCCACGTGGTTGTTGTGACATTGTCGATGACATTAGAATTTTGACACTCAATGATTCTTGGGTCTAGGTCATATGGGCATGGTCTTATGGCTTATGGAAACGTTGGCTCCGGGTTTAAAAAGTCGGTCTTATGGTCGATTGGTACAAACATGTGACCATAACAAGTCATGCGACAACGAGTTGAATGCAATGGAGGAGCGGCGACACATATTCGATCGAACAATGAATGAGTTTTGATATGTTAAATATTTGTGCAAAGTTTGGTAAAATGATCTGATGGTTTGGTTTGAAATCAATGTAATACATGACATGGTTTGGAGTGGTTTTGATTTTTTCTTATTCGTTGTGGAATTTTGGCTATGAATTCATAACGAAGATCTAGTCATGTCAACTCGTTGGAAGGGTTTGAAGCCATTATAATTTTTTCGCGCATGTTTTGAATATGGAGTGTAATCTCTTTCATGTGGAGGTCTTGTGAATATATTATGATTTGGTTTCATTACAACCCATCAACAACGTAGCAGAGATCTCATTTATTGAGCAGAGGACGAAGTTTTGGCAAAGGTAGGTTTCGGCAAGACTTTAAATTTAGAAAGGGAATTCATATAGAAATATTATATGGTGGAAGCATATAATATAGGTCGAGCCTCATTATTGATCCAGTTATATTTGGTTATGGTTATGTTTAGATAGTTCATGGCTTGTTGCTAAATTTTTTTTAACATAGTCTGGGTTCTATACATTGAATTAATCACTCAATGCATGCAATCCATTGACACAAGAAATGATTGCACGATGAAATAATAGGGAATCCTGATTGGCTTAGACCTTGCACCATAAGCTGATGTAAGAATTTAACACAATATGAATCATGACCCCACACCAGGCACATGGATACATGGCCTAACAGTACACAAGAGTTGATTCAAATACAAGAATGCCCAAATACAAATACGCATAAGCACCCGATTGCATAATAAATAAAGTACCTTTTGATGAGAAGCCCACCTTCCAACTTGTTCTCTTAGAAGATGAGTGAGGTAAAACATGACTGATGTAGGTGGCAAAGGTATGAATGGCACATCACATTGGCTACTACTGGCTCTCAGGGGCTTCCAGCTATCGGTTCAAAAAGATGAATAAGGAAAAAGTTTCTCCTATGGGCCACTCACTTTTGGTGGGCAATAGTACCAATGAGGACAAAAATATCTAGCACGCGTATGATGCTTCTCAAAGAATGAGGGAAGAAGAACGAAAAAGAAAAGGAAAGGAGGCAAAGAAAAAAGAAAGAAAAATGGAGAAGACACTAGAGTTGTACTAGCAATGTCAGGAACCAAAATTTTAGAGGAGGGATACTCTGGATTGATGATTACACAATCATATAGCTGCAGTCTATAGGATGTACCAACCAATGCCAATATTCAAAGGAAGTGACAGGAGAAAGGAGAATGGTAACCAGTCCCATCTAGGAAGAAGTTATCTCAAGTCGGGCCCTACTTGAGACAACAATCTAAAGAGAACCAATCACTAGTGAGGTGACCAAAAATATAGGAGACAAAAATTGAATAGGGAGAGAGAGGCAAAAGGAGAAAAATGGAAAAGATTAATGCTCATCATTGCTATGAATGATTAACAGGTTATGTAAGGATTTCCAAATCTAATAAAAAATCCCTCATCCCCAATCTTTGATTCAAAGCAATGTTACATGGATTTATTGTATGCAATATGCCAACAAGTGAGTATGAGCAAAGAAAAATGAAATAGGAAGATTTGCAAATGAAATAGGAGATGAAATAAATATCCCTGGCTAGAATTTGATGACTTGTTGGAGTGAGGGGCACCTATGAACCATTTCATCACTTGCTTGATGCAAATTGATCATTCGTGGAGGTTAATCATTTTGGAGAGTTTTTATTCCCACAAGTATGGGTTATTTTGGCATTTTTATTATGCTTTTGATCTATCTCAAGATCGGCTAACATATTTGTATACTTCTGTAATGACGCTTCCGAAATTAAATTGTTACAGGTTTATTTATTCTACAATTTTGACAATTTGGGAGGTTATGTGACCCATGTGATTTTTGGGAAAGGCTTGGGAAGGGAAAAGGGGCTGAAATGTTTTGTTGGCATAGCGTGGGGGCCACCCACATGAGGAAATATGCACCACCTTAGAGGGAAGTTCGAATGACTAAGGAGGGAAAGTGAAATTGGTAGTTGGAGGGGGCCCCCATGGGAAAAGAGGCCCACAAATTATAAATAGAGGAGGCTCAGCCTCATTTGGCATCTTTTGGACATATTGAACTCACTCTTAGTTGCTCTAGTTGCGTAGCTAGGTCACCCGCTGTTTAGCACAAGTTCTCCAAGCGGGTAACTCACCCTCTCTTCAGTGGACCACGAGTGCCACCCTAGTGAGATTTCTTTCTATCATTCCGGGATATTGTAGGTGGATATTTAGAGCTCCCAACGCAGCCATCATTTAGTCAGTGTGTACTCCAGAAAGACGCAGTAGTGGAATATGCAAGAGACCATTCAGTGGCCTTCTAGGGAGCAATTGTTGAAGGAGTTTTGGAGAAGGAAGTACAGGGGAAGACTAGCCTTTAGGACTTTGGGAACACGAGATTTCCATTTGGGAGCAGTGTGGTTGCCAGCACTCAAGACCAGCGTAGGAATTGATCACTGGGCAGACGTGGTGGATTTGTGGGTCAGTTTTGGAGCGATTATTTGCCAAGAGAGATAAGGGGAAGTTCGGGGAAGATTATCTCAGCCATTTTGGTGTGTTTTGGAGGGCTTATTATGGATTTATAGGCAGGTCGTACACTTCAGGAATTGGAGGAGGATGAATTTCCGAGGTCAAAACCAGGCCAAACATTTTCTAGTTTTTGGTGGGTTTTGTTTAAGGAGCTTGGGGCTAATTTTGCATAATTTTCCCAACAGATCTGGTGGGGTCAAATAGGGATTCCAACTCAGCCAAGAGCTAGAGGAACTAGGGAGAATTCAAGCTAAAATTTTGACGTCAACATTTGGCCAATCCCTTCGTGGGTTGTTCTATGTATTTGGTGGAGAGGCCCGAGTTAATTTCCTAAAATTGTTTGAGCATCGGAGGTGGGGTTTCCAGCAGCATCTGTGAAACAGATAGCACAGTTTCACTAGGCCAATGTAGGGCATCATTGTAGCAGTGATTTGTGCCATCTGGGCTTGACATATTACCACCTAGCCTTGATCACGCTTGCCATTGAGGCAAGCCCAGGTGCACCACTTCCACATTATTGTACTTTTCTCCCAGATTATCATAAAATGGCTCAGCCGTTGGTTATTCCTGGACATTTTATTGGTGTGCACTGAATGTTTCAATATTATGGTGTTGTTTTTATTGTTTTCTTTGCATAGAACTATTTTTCCTAGTTTGAAACACTACAACTTCGAGCAATTTTTTTGAATTTTTTTTGTAAAATTATGAAAAGGTGACATATTTACCCTCACAAAATAGAGGGGAGTCACTTTCGTCTTATAGATCGAATTGTCTTGTGAAGGAGATTTTTGCATGGACAAACTTTTGGTATTCATGAAGTGATTCCTATTGGAAATGTGTAAGTTTATTGTCACATTTTCTTCCATTTTGCATGCTATATTTTTGAAATTAGGTCTTCTATGAATGCCATATTAACAAGTGCAATATATTTTCTTGAAATCTTGATCCTTGATGGCATGTAAAAAGAAATTTGCAAGAGTCCATCAAAGGAACTTGATTCATGCATCCTTTGACATCAAAATATTCCATATATTGAAGTCATTTGTCATTTCTAATTGAAGAAATTCAATATTTCACCCTCTTCTTCCAAGGCCCTATGTCATGGACCTTTCACTAATTGTCTCCATTGCCTAACTAGATAAAGGCTCTAAACTAATAGGTGTTCATGATTATAAATCTTCCTTTCTTCTTTCATTTCATGGTAACTAGGGTTGGTTTGGGTTTGCCCTATTGGAAGGGATTGCATTTAATAAATAATAAAAGGAAAAATCTAGCATTAATTGAATATTTTAACCTTAAAATTAGGGCTGATGTCTTGGTATTTATTGTTGTCATATGCATTTTCAGCCATTTGAAACTATTGTTTACTTAAACCTAGCTTGCCTCGTTCATATCCTATTGTTCCTTCGATGATCTTATTCCTTATAGGCTATTTTCTAGAGCTCTTATATACCATCGCCTGCCTTAAATCTGCATATCTCACAAACCCTAACCTAAATCAATGGAAATATAAAATTGCACAAACAACTATAGAATAATCTCCAAGTATCCCAGACTAAAATGTGCCAAATACATAAGAGGGCGGTCCACGTCTGGCTATAAGTTAAATGTTTCTCTATACATGCGACTACCTTTATAACATGAGAAACACTTTATATAGAAAGGAGTGATGAAACTAGGGCTCCCCTAGATCATGGGTATTGGTAGATCCACCTAAAGACCCTTGTATACCTACCCAAGTCATAAACGACCAACATGGTGTCAAATTAATGTCACCAAAAGCTAGTCAAATAGGAATGTAAAAGAGGGCTATGTTGAAGACAGGTATTCAAAAGACAATGTGATCGACCACAAAGGGTCTAGATATACCACCTAGGTCAAACACTTCATAGAACTCATTCCTCGCTAAGAGGGTGTGTTTATTTCTTGTAGCATCGAATGTGCTCTAAGCCTCAAAATTTGAAGGGAGACTTGGACACATGTATTCTAGAATACCTAGAAATCGTTTTGGGAAATTCCACCTAGAGACAGTTTTATTAAAATAATTAATTATTTTTAATGGACGCCTAAGTCTAAACTTAGGAAATTAAAATAATTAAAGGGTATTAATAAAACTGAGCGCAAAACTTCTAGAAGAAGAAGGAGATCGAGTCCAAATGATTTGTGCCATTGATTAGAATCTATTCTGGGCCATTGATTACTCAACTGGAAAACACATCGGAGAGAGAGGCAGAAGGACAAAAATGGAAAAGATTAATTCGCATCATTGCTATGAATGATTAGTAGCTTATGTAAGGATTTCCAAATCTAATAAAAAATCCCTCATCCCCAATCTTTGATTCAAAGCAATGTTACATGGATTTATTGTATGCAATATGCCAGCAATTGAGTATGAGCAAAGAAAAATGAAATAGGAAGATTTGAAAATGAAATAGGAAATGAAATATATATCCTCAGCTAGAATTTGATGACTTGTTGGAGTGAGGGGCACCTATGAACCATTTCATCACTTGCTTGATGCAAATTGATTATTCTTGGAGGTTAATCATTTTGAAGAGTTTTTATTCCCACAAGTATGGGTTATTTTGGCATTTTTATTATGCTTTTGAGCTATCTCAAGATTGGTTGACATATTTGTATACTTCTGTAATGTCCCTTCCGAAATTAAATTGTTACAAGTTTATTTATTCTACAATTTTGACAATTTGGGAAAGACTTGGGTAGGGAAAGGGGATTTTGGGAGCTGGAGATTTCTGTTTGGGAGCAGTGTGATTGCCAGCACTCAGGAATAGCGCAGGAATTCATCACTGGGCACACGTGGGGGATTCGTGGGTCAGTTGTGGAGCGAGTATTTGCCGGGAGAGATAAGGGGAAGTTCAGGGAAGATTATCTAGCCATTTTGGAGTTTTTTGGAGGGCTTATTACGGATGTACAAGCAGGCCATACACTTGAGCAATTGGAGGAGGGTATGACACTTGGGAGGAAGAATTTTCGAGGTCAAAACCAAGCCAAACACTTTCTGGGTTTTGGTGAATTTTGGTTGAGGAGCTTGGGGCTAATTTTGCAGAATTTTCCTGGCAGATCTGGGGGGTCAAACAGGGATCCCAACTTAGCTAGAAGCTAGAGGAGCTAGGGACAAATTTGAGCCAAAATTTCGACATCAACATTTGGCCAATTCCTTTGTGAGTTGTTTTGCGTATTTGGTGGAGAGGCCAGAGTTAATTTCCCAGAATTTTCTATGCATCGGAGGTGGGGTTTCTAGGAACATCTGCACAACAGACAACACAATTTCGCTAGGGCGGTGCAGGGAATCATTGTAGCAGTGATTTGTGCCATCTGGGCTTAACATATTACAAGTTGGGCTTGATCACGCTTGCCATTGAGGCAAGCCTAGGTGCACCACTTCCACATTATGGTACTTTTCTCCCATATTATAATAAAATGGCTCAGCTGTTGGTTATTCCTAGACATTTTATGGGTGTGCACTGAATGTTTCAATATTATGGTGTTGTTTTTATTGTTTGCTTTGCATAGCACTATTTTTCCTAGTTTGAAACATTACAACTTCAAGCAATTGTTTTTGGGATTTTCTTGTAAAATTATGAAAAAGTGACATATTTACCCTCACAAAATAGAGGGGAGTCACTTTCGATTGTTGATCATCCTTCACTCACTTCTTCTTCTTCTCTTGAGGAGGGTACATTAGCTCTTATCTTTCTTTTTGGATGTAATATGATCATTTATAGATTGAATTGTCTTGTGAAGGAGATTTTTGCATGGAAAGACTTTTGGCATTCACGAAGTGATTCCTATTGGAAATGTGTAAGTTTATTGTCACATTTTCTTCCATTTTGCATGATATTTTTCTGAAATTAGGTCTTCTATGAATGCCATATTAACAAGTGCAATGTATTTTCTTGGAATCTTGATCCTTGATGGCACGTAAAATTTCTTTTGCAAGAGTCCATCAAAGGAACTTGATTCATGCATCATTTGACATCAAAATATTCCATGTAGTGATGTCACTAGTCATTTCTAATTGAAGGAATTCAATCTTTCATCCTCTTCATCCAAGGCCCTTTGTCACTGACCTTTCACTAATTGTTTCCATTGCCTAACTAGATAAAGGCTCTAAACTAATAGGTGTTCATGATTATAAATCTTCCTTTGTTCTTTGATTTCATGGTAACTAGGGTTGGTTGGGTTTAGCCTAAAATATACATTTAATCACAATTTTATGTCCATACATTATTGACCTATTGAAAGGGATTTCATTTAATAAATAATAAAAGGAAAAATATAGCATTAATTGAATATTTTAACCTTAAAATTAGGGCTGATGTCTTTGTATTTATTGTTGTCATATGCATTTTCAGCCATTTGAAAATATTGTTTACTTAACCCTAGCTTCCCTCGCTCATATCCTATTGTACCTTTGATAGGAATGTAAGATAGGACTATCTTGAAGATGGGTATTCAAAAGAAAATGTGATCCAACGCAAAGGACCTAGATATACCACCTAGGTTAAACACTTCACAAAACTCATTCAAGCATGGCACATTATAATACATGAATACAACAAGGAGAACACTTTTGGCTCAAGTAGTGAATTATGATTAAAATCAAATGTGTTAAAATATCCTTTAGTTACGCCTAGAGGTAAGGGGTTAACATGATCAATACCTACACTTACACAAGTTCTTGCAATATATTACAAGAGCTTATTTATACCACGCCATTATAAAAATGAGAGTCATCTTGGAGATGCCAACAAGCTAGATTTTAATATTTCCTTACAATTTTATAGGGTTACCTTGAGGAGTGAAGGTGACACCAACTCTCTAGAAAGGGCAAGAGATGAAAAAAAGAAAGGGGAGAAAATAAGGGAGGCAGTGACATTGTTGATGCACCATTAAAGACAAACGGTGGAAATGCCCATGCAAAGAAAGAAAGGGCATCAGAGGTGGAAGAATTCTTGAAATACCTGTGCATTTTCAGCTATTTAAAACTATTGTTTACTTAACCCTAGCTTGCCTCCTTCATAGCCTATTGGACCTCTGCTGATCTTATTCATTATAGTCTATTTTCAAGAGCTGCTATATACCATCATGTGCCTTAAATTTGCATATCTTACAAACCCTAACTTAAATCGATGGAAATATGAAACAACATGAGCAACTATTTAATAATCTCAAAGGGTCCTACACTTAAATGTGCCAAATACATAAGAAGGGAAACCATGCTTGGGTATAAGATAAATTGTAATATTCTAATGGGAAAATTAAGTGGATAACAGTAACATAAGAGGAGGGTCCATGCATGGCTATAAGTTAAATGTTTCTCTATACATGCGGCAACCTTTATAACATGAGAAACACTTTATATAGAAAGGAGTGATGAAACTAGGGCTCCCCTAGATCATGTGTATTGGTAGATCCACCTAAAGACGCTTGATTACCTACCCAAGTCATAAACGACCAACATGGTGTCAAATTAATGTCACCAAAAGATAGTCAAATAGGAAAGTAAGAGAGGACTATATTGAACACGAGTATTCAAAAGAAAACGTGATCGACCACAAAGGGTCTAGATATACCACCTAGGTCAAACACTTCATAGAACTCATTCCTCGCTAAGAGGGAGTGTTGATTTTTGGTAGCATTGAATGTGCTCTAAGCCTCAAAATTCGAAGGGAGGCTTGGACACATGTATTCAAAAATACCTAGAAATCGTTTTGTGAAAATCCACCCAGAGACATTTTTATTAAAATAATTGATTATTTTTAATGGATGCCTAAGTCTAAACTTAGGAAACTAAAATAATTAAAGGGTATTAATCAAACTGAGGGCGAAACTTCTAAATGAAGAAGGAGATCGAGTCCAAATGATCGAAGCCATTGATTAGAATCTAATATGGGCCATTGATTACTCAACTGGAGGATTATAAGGACTTCGATGGGTATTTGGAAAACACATCGAAGAGAGATCAAGATATCGATTTTCTCAGAGAGGGCAGCCCAAAAATTTCTAGACAACCAATCAAGGTGATTTCTTGCAGTGAGGGGTAGGGATAGTAGACCGGAGGAAGCTTTCCAGATCCGGGGAATGCAAGGCAGATACGAGATTCAGTGCAAGAAGATGCGGTGTGAGACTAGAAGGCCTCGAGATCAATTTTCTAGTAAGTAGGAGATCAACAGAGGGATGGACGTAGAGCCCAGCCAGAGTGACTCAGTTCTATGTAGGGTTGAAGCAGAAGCTTCGTAGAGGCAATGTAGGCCCAGTCAACAAGCCCCTAATGAGAAACCAAATCTCCTAGAACAGTGTGAGATTTCTCTCAATAACCTTTTTGCCAGTTTCTCTCTGTATCGGATAGCCAATTGGGCATCCAATGAATTGCATCCAGAAAACCACTGCTTAATAATACAAACGCTCAGCTACTGCAATGGTTTTCCCGCATTGGGTTTTTCTGGGGACATTTGTCCAAAAATAACGCTGTCATGTGTTGTGTATTTCTTTCTTTCTCAGTGTCTTGTTTTAGCATTTAATTTAATTGGTGAAGGTTGCAGTGTATTAGTTTCAATATTTGTTGTAGGATGCAGTAAATAATTTGTTTAGTAATTTAACAAATAAAAGATACTTAATCAGTTGCTGCAGTAGAAATTTGGGTCTCCAAATTTTCACAACACCAACTCTCTACAAAAGGAAAGAGACAAACAAAAGCGATTGGAGAAAATAAGGGAGACAGTGACATTGTTGAAGCTTAATTGAATACAAATGGTGGCAATGCCCATGCAAAGAAAGTAAGGTCATCAAAGCTGGAAGAGTTCTTGAAATGCCTATGAATGTAGGAGGCAATAATGACAAAATGTATCTAACTATGGTGCAAATGTTGTGAGGACTAGTGAAGCACAAACAAAGATGAGATCTAGAAAACTAGCACAACAAAAAATGTTACAAGAGGCAACACTAGCATGGAACAGGACAGGGGATGAGTTTTGACGATGCCAGTGAGGTATGATTGAAGAAAGAAATCCTTAACACCAGTACATAGCTGGGGAAGGAAAGACAAAATGAGAATGAGTGACTCGAGCTATCCCACTTCATTATTAGGTTGCAACATAGACTACCCATCAAACCTTCTTGCTGGGAATTACACATATTCTCAATTGTTGCTAATTCTTCTCAATGCCATGAGTTTCTTAAACGCAGAAGAATTATTTCTGCAAAGGTTCCATTTCCATAATTCAATTCAGTGTAGCCATGGTATGATAGAAACAAGCCTAACTACCATGGAGAGAGATTATTAGCTAGTATATGAAAATAAATGTCAAGATGCAATATAAGAAAACAATACCTGCACTTACCTAAGAGTTTTACATGCAATTCTAGAGTTATAACACCCTCCTCCCACCTTTACCCAAGTTAACAGGTCTACAAGGTAAACATGTCATGAAGAGTTACTTTGATATGATTCAACTCCCCAAGTATAGTTAAGGAGGTGGAATCGTCTAAACGAAACTAAACTGACCTTCCTAAGGAGCTACAAAACCTTCAAGAGCCAACCAACCCCTGCAGGTGTCCAACCCCTAAGAGAACTTGAGGTTTTGTTGAACTAGATCCCCTATTGCTCCTATAACAAGCCTTCCCTACGACTGAGACCCTCCAGTCACTCCCATAGAAAGGTCTCCATGCGACTATGGCCTTTGTCAGGCAGTTCTCTACCAGCGACCCCGGATTCTGAGACACTTTTTCAAGGCTAGATTTCAGGCCTCTGCCTAGGATTTCATGAAACTTCCAGAAATGATAAATAACATTGAGACAAGGCTACTAACACAAAAGATTGAAGAAGGGCTTGATTAAGGCACTGATCTACCAAAAGGTGATCACCAAAAATCACATTCTTCCACTTTCTTCTAGGTCCAGCTAAGTTGGGGCACCTAGGGCATCAATTTACTAACAAGCTAGCCCTCCAAAAAGTTCAATCTCCTAAGGTCTTCTGTTCTAGTGTTTCCTCAAGCTCTCCTCCAATTTTGAACCCATTCTATCGGTGGATTTGGGAGAAAAGCTGTCGGTGGATTTGGGAGAAAAGCCAAGCTCTAGCTCTGGGATCAAACTTTGCATTATCATCCTCAAGGATGGTATCTTATAGGATCAAACCAACACCTTCAAGTGAAAATTGTTTCTTTGATCCTCTCCCCACCTTGTCTAGGTTAAGAACATCATTGGTTCTTGTACTCATTCCCCCTATCCTAGAGCGGGTCCACTTGGTCCATGTGGCCCAAATCCTTTGAAAGCCAATTCTTCAAGAACCATCCAGGATACCAATTACAATAAAGATTTTAGGGATTGGGAATTTCCTTCATAAGTTATATCCCATAAAGCTAACCCTTGAATCCTCCTTTTCATTTCCCTAGAAGAGATTGTACTTTGCTTAGAAACCAAGCAAACCTTATCCTTCTAACTCTTCCAGGAAAGGGATTATTTGGGTCACTCCACATCATTTTGATGACTTATCATTCATTAGGGACTCCATAACATATCGGGTCTCCTCCCATCAGTGAAAGTCCATAAATAGAAGGGAGCCTTAGCTAAGGTGACAGTGGGCTAAGTCTCCATTTGTTGCCCTTGGCCTAGCATTTCCCCTTTAGGAATCCCCTTTAGGTCCCCTACTAGTTTGAGTGGTAACAGGGTGCTTGAATTTATTTTAGTTTTTGAAGAAGAAAAAATGCCCAAAATATCTCACTAATAGCATAGTTCTCATCGATACCTCTTCAATCCTATATTTTTCTTAAAAAAATCCTCCTGGGTGAGAAGTTATGGCCAGTTGAAAATTAGCATTAATTGGGGCAAAAATTAAAAGGAAACACTATAGGGCCAAACACAAAATATTAATTTGTTAAACATCGTGCAAGTTTCTTGAAGATCCACCATTGAATAGGAAAATCAATGGCCACAAGTACATGGAGTTGTGCATTAGTTAACATAGTTAAAAACCATGCAAGTCTCAGAACAATCCACTATGTCCTCATCAAATTAAGGTCAGATGAAGGAAATGATGCTTGATGTTTAACCAGTCCAAGCAGACCAATAGGATTATGACACGTGGCAAGGTTATATTAGTAGACGATGTTAGCATGTCGACGAGGAGCCACCAAGGTTGCCACTTGTCAAACAAAAATGGCAATTTCAGCTATCTAATGAGTGTGTTTTGGGTGACATGTGGCCCCCTCTAAGTATGCCACGTGGCTGTTGTGACATTGTCAATGGCATTAGCATTTTGACACTCAATGATTCTTGGGTCTAGGTCATATGGGCATGGTCTTATGGCTTATGGAAACATTGGCTCCGGGTTTAAAAAGTCAGCCTTATGGTTGATTGGGACAACCATGTGACCATAACAAGTCATGCGACTACGAGTTGAATGCAATGGAGGAGTGTCGACACATATTCGATCGAACAATGAATGAGTTTTTATATGTTAACTATTTGTGAAAATTTCGGTACAATGATCTGATGGTTTGGTTTGAAATCAATGTTATATATGACATGGTTTGGAGTGGTTTTGATTCTTTTCTATTTGTTGTGGAATTTTGGCTATGAATTCGTAACGGAGATCTGGTCATGTCAACTCACTGGAAGGGTTTGAAGCCATTATAATTTTGTCGCGCATGTTTTGAATATGGAGTGTAATATCTTTCATGTGGAGGTCTTGTGACAATATTATGATTTGGTTTCATTACAACCCATCAACAACCTAGCAGAGATCTCATATATTGAGTGGAGTATGAAGTTTTGGCAGAGATAAATTTTGGCAAGAGTTTAAATTTAGAAAGGGAATTCATATGGAAATATTATATGGTGGAGGCATATAATAGGGGTCGAGTCTCAGTGTTGATCCAGTTATATTTGGTTATGGTTATGTTTAGATAGTTCATGGTTTGTTGCTAAATTTTTTTTAACATAGTCTGGGTTCTTTACATCGAATTAATCACTCAATGCATGCAATCAATTGACACGAGTAATGATTGCACGATGCAACAATAGGGAATTCTGATTGGCTTAGACCTTGACACATAGATGCACCATAAGTTGATGTAAGCATTTAACACAATATGAATCATGACCCCACTCGAGGCACGTGGATACATGCTCTAACAGTACATAAGACTTGATACAAATACAAGAATGCCCAAATACAAACAAGCATAAGCACTCGATTGCATAATAAATAAAGTACCTTTTGATGAGAAGCCCACCTTCCAACATGTGCTCTTGGAAGATGAGTGAGGTAACACATGACTCATGTAGGTGGCAGAGGTATGAATGGCACGTCACATAGGCTACTAGTGGCTCTCAGTGGCTGCTAGCTATTGGTTTGAAGAGATGAATAAGGAAAAAATTTCTCCTATGGACCACTCACTTTTGGTGGGTAACAGTACCAATGAGGACAAAAATATCTAGCACGCGTATGTTGCTTCTCAAAGAATGTGAGAAGAGGAATGAAAAAGCAAAGGAAAGAAGGCAGAGAAAAAAGAAAGGAAAGTGGATAAGAGACTAGAGTTGTACTAGCAATGTCAGGAACCAAAACTTTAGAGGAGGGATACTCTAGATTGATGATTATGCAATCCTATAGCTGCAGTTTATAGGATGTACCAACCAATGCCAATATTCAAAGGAAGTGACAGGAGAAAGGAGAATGGTAACCAGTCCCATCCAAGAAGAAGTTATCTCAAGTCAGGCCCTACTTGAGACAACAATCTAAAGAGAACCAATCACTAGTGAGGTGACCAAAAATATAGGAGATAAAAATTGAATAGGGAGAGAGAGGCAGAAGAAGAAAAATGGAAAAGATTAATTCTCATCATTGCTATGAATGATTAGCAGGTTATATAAGGATTTCCAAATCTAATAAAAAATCCCTCATCCCTAATCTTTGATTCAAAGCAATGTTACATGGATTTATTGTATGCAATATGCCAGCAAGCGAGAATGAGTAAAGAAAAATGAAATAGGAAGATCTGAAAATGAAATAAATATCCCTGGCTACAATTTGACGACTTGTTGGAGTGAGGGGCACCTATAAACCATTTCATCACTCGCTTGATGCAAATTGATCATTCTTGGAGGTTAATCATTTTGGAGAGTTTTTATTCCCACAAGTATGGGTTATTTTGGCATTTTTACTATGCTTTTGAGCTATCTCAAGATCGGCTAACATATTTGTATACTTCTGTAATGTCCCTTCCGAAATTAAATTGTTACAGGTTTATTTATTCTACAATTTTGACAATTTGGGAGGCCATGGGACCCATGTGATTTTTGGGAAAGACTTGGGAAGGGAAAAGGGGCTGAAATGTTTTGTTGGCATAGCGTGGGGGCCACCCACATGAGGAAATACGCACCAACTTAGAGGAAAGTTCGAATGACGAAGGAGGGAAAGTGAAATTGGTAGTTGGAGGGGGCCCACATGGGAAAAGAGGCCCACGAATTATAAATCGAGGAGGCTCAGCCTCATTTGGCATCTTTTGGACATATTGAACTCACTCTTAGTTGCACTAGTTGCGTAGCTGGGCCACTCACTGTTTAGCACGAGTTCTCGAAGCAGATAACTCACCCTCTCTTTGGTGGACCACGAGTGCCACCCTAGTGAGTTTTCTTTCTATCATTCCGGGAGATTGAAGGTGGATATTCAGAGCTCCCAATGCAGCCATCATTCAGTTAGTGCGTACTCTAGAAAGACACAGTAGTGGAATACGCCGGAGATCATTCAGTGGCCTTCCAGGGAGCAATTGTCGGAGGAGTTTTGGAGAAGGAAGTACAGGGGAAGACTAGCCTTTAGGAGGGTTTTGGGAGTTGGAGATTTCTATTTGGTAGCTGTGTGATTGCATGTACTAAGGACCAGCGCAGGAATTCATCAATGGGTACACGTGGGGGATTCGTGGTTCAGTTGTGGAGCGAGTATTTGTCGGGAGAGATAAGGGGAAGTTCGCGGAAGATTATCTCAACCATTTTGGTGTGTTTTGGAGGGCTTACTATGGATTTAAAGGCAGGTCGTACACTTCATCAATTGGAGGAGGGCGCAACTCTTGGGATGACAAATTTCTGAGGTCAAAACCAGGCCAAACACTTTCTAGGTTTTGGTGGGTTTTGGTTGAGGAGCTTGGGGCTAATTTTGCAGAATTTTTCTGGTAGATCTGGGCGGTCAATCAGGGATCCCAACTCAGCCAGAAGCTAGAGGAGCTATGGAGAATTCGAGAAAAAATTTCTACGTCAACATTTGGCCAATTCCTTCGTGGGTTGTTCTATATATTTGGTGGAGAGGCTCGAGTTAATTTCCTAGAATTTTCTGAGCATCGGAGGTGGTGTTTCCAGCAGCATCTGTGCAGTAGACAACACAGTTTCACTAGTGCAGCGCAGGGAATCATTGTAGCAGTGATTTGTGCCATCTGGGCTTGACATATTACCACTTAGGCTTGATCACACTTGCCATGGAGGCAAGCCCAGGTGCACCATTTCCACATTATTGTACTTTTCTCCCAGATTATAATAAAATGGCTCAGTCATTGGTTATTCTTGGACATTTTATGGGTGTGCACTGAATGTTTCAATATTATGTTGTTGTTTTTATTGTTTGCTTTGCATAACACTATTTTTCCTAGTTTGAAACATTACAACATCAAGCAATTTGTTTTGGGATTTTCTTTGTAAAATTATGAAAAGGTGACATATTTACACTCACAAAATAGAGGGGAGTCACTTTCGATTGTTGATCATCATTCACTCACTTCTTCTTCTCTAGAGGAGGGTACATTAGCTCTTATCTTTCTTTTTGGACGTAATATGATCATTTATAGATTGAATTGTCTTGTGAATGAGATTTTTGCATGGACGAACTTTTGGTATTCACAAAGTGATTCCTATTGGAAATGTGTAAGTTTATTGTCACATTTTCTTCCATCTTGCTTGCTATATTTCTGAAATTAGGTCTTCTATGAATGCCATATTAACAAGTGCAATATATTTTCTTGAAATCTTGATCCTTGATGGCATGTAAAATTTTTTTTGCAAGAGTCCATCAAAGGAACTTGATTCATGCATCCTTTGACATCAAAATATTCCATATAGTGAAGCCACTATTCATTTCTAATTGAAGAAATTCAATCTTCCACCCTCTTCATCCAAGGTCCTCTTTTATTGACCTTTCACTAATTGTCTCCATTGCCTAACTAGATAAAGGCTCTAAACTAATAGGTGTTCATGATTATAAATCTTCCTTTCTTCTTTAATTTCATGGTAACTAGGGTTGGTTTGGGTTTAGCTTAAAATATACATTTAACCACAATTTTATGCCCATACGTTATTGCCCTATTGGAAGGGATTGCTTTTAACAAATAATAAAAGGGAAAATCTAGCATTAATTGAATATTTTAACCTTAAAATTAGGCCTGATGTCTTGGTATTTATTGTTGTCATATGCATTTTCAGCCATTTGAACTATTGTTTACTTAAACCTAGCTTGCTTCATTCATATCCTATTTCTCCTTTGATGATCTTATTCCTTATAGGTTATTTTCTAGAGCTCTTATATCCCATCGTGTGCCTTAAATCTACATATCTCACAAACCCTAACTTAAATCAAAGGAAATATGAAATTTCATGAACAACTATAGAATATTCTGCAAGTATCCCAGACTAGAATGTATGAAATACATAAGAGGGCGGTCCATGCCTGGGTATAAGAAAAATGCTTTTCTATACATGCGACAACCTTTATAACATGAGAAACACTTTATATGGAAAGGAGTGATGAGACTAGGGCTCCCCTAGATCATGTGTATTGGTAGATCCACCTAAATGCCCTCGCATTCCTACCCAAGCCATAAACGACCAACATGGTGTCAAACCAATGTCACCAAAAGATAGTCAGATAGAAATGTAAGAGAGGACTATCTTGAAGATGGGTATTCAAAATACAATGTGATCGACCGCAAAGGGACTAGATATACCACCTAGGTTAAACACTTCACGGAACTCATTCAAGCATGTCCCAATATAATACATGAATACGAGGGCAACACTTTTGGATCAAGTACTGAATTATGATTAAAACCAAATGTGTTAAAATATCCTCTAGTTATGCCTAGGGGTAAGGGGTTAACATGATCAATACCTACACTTACACAAGCGCTTGCGATACACTACAAGAGCTTATTTATACCATGCCATTATAAAAATGAGAGTCATCTTGGAGAGGCCAACATGCTAGATTTGAATATTGCTTCACCATTTTATACGGTTACCTTTAGGAGTGAAGGTGACACCAACTCTCTAGGAATGGCAAGAGATGAAGAAAAGAAAGAGGAGAAAATGAGGGAGGCAGTGACATTGTTGATGCACCATTAAATACAAATAGTGGAAATGCCCATGCAAAGAAAGATAGGGCATCAAAGTTGGAAGAATTCTTGAAATATCTGTGCGTTTTCAGCTATTTGAAACTATTGTTTACTTAACCCTAGCTTGCCTCCTTCATAGCCTATTGGACCTTTGCTGATCTTATTCATTATAGGTTATTTTCAAGAGCTGCTATATACCATAGTGTGCCTTAAATTTGCATATTTTACAAACCCTACCTTAAATCGATGGAAATATGAAACAACATGAGCAACTATTTAATAATCTCAAAGAATCCTATAGTTAAATGCGTCAATTACATAAGAAGGGAGTCCATGCTTTGGTATAAGATAAATTGTAATATTCCTAATGGAAAAATTAAGTGGATAACAATAACATAAGAGGAGGGTCCATGCTTTGGTATAAGATAAATGTTTCTCTATATATGCGGCAACCTTTATAACATGAGAAACACTTTATATAGAAAGGAGTGATGGAACTAGGGCTCCCCTAGATCATGTGTATTGGTAGGTCTACCTAAAGGCCCTTGCATACCTACCCAAGTCATAAACAACCAACATGGTGTCAAATTAATGTGACCAAAACATAGTCAGATAGGAAGGTAAGAAAGGACTATCTTGAATATGGGTATTCAAAAGACAACGTGATCGACCTCAAAGGGCCTAGATATACCACCTAGGTTAAACACTTCACAGAACTCATTCAAGCATGGCCCAATATAATACATGAATACAACAAGGAGAGCACTTTTGGCTGAAGTAGTGAATTATGATTAAAATCAAATGTGTTAAAATATCCTTTAGTTACACAGTACACCTAGAGGTAAGGGGTTAACATGATCAATACCTACACTTACACAAGTTCTTGCAATACATTAGAAGAGCTTATTTATACCACACCATTATTGCCTCACAATTTTATAGGGTTACCTTGTGGAGTGAAGGTGACACCAACTCTCGAGGAAGGGCAAGGGATGAAAAAAAGAAAGGGGAGAAAATAAGAGAGGCAGTGACACTGTTGATGCATCATTAAAGACAAACGGTGGAAATTCCCATGCAAAGAAAAAAAGGGCATCAAAGGTGGAAGAATTCTTGAAATGCCTGTGCATTTTTGTTAAATTTAGGTATGTTCTATGCTAGAGAAATTTATTTCAATTTTCACAATTAGCTCAATATCTTTTCCAGATTAGCAATCACATTAGCATTAAAGTAAACTACAGATAGAACATAAATATAAATCGTAGAAGACAAGCCAAGGCAAGAGGACACAAGATGTGGCACTAGCCAAGGACAAACCCCAATGTGGGGAAACCCTTCGCCAATTCTTTTTATATGATCTTCAGTATTTTAGCAGAGAGAGAGAGAGATAGAGATAGTACATTTACAACAAAAGTCAACACTTTGACTTATCTAGATAAGAGCATAGATCATCTCCTAAGATGATGATACATGAGATCGGTTGAAGACATGTTGCTTCAACTGATTCTCCAAGGTGACTCCTTCACCTATCATAGTGCTGCATCTCACTATCATGTTGCACCTCACCGTGCTACACCATGCTGCACCCATCATCACAATGCTGGACCTCATGCTGCTACTGTCCCAGTGTTAAGCACAGTTGTACATAGAGCCATTGCTGAACCATGCTTACTGCTATCCCAATGTACTTGCTGCACTGTATTTGTTGTTGTCCATGCTTTACCATGCTGCTTCTATCCATGATTCTTCATGCTTGCAGCTGTCCCATGTTGCAAGTGTCCCATGTGTCACCAAGCTTGCAGTTGTCCTAGTGTCATTGCAATTATCCCATGTATAAGCTTGTTGTATTTAACTGCTGCATGAAGACATGTAGCATCCAACCATGTAGCTGCATCATACATAGAGTTGTACTATGCATCATACCATGTTGCACCCTTTTTACATTATGTTGCATTGTTACTGTAATATCCTGTTTCAGAGATATTCCCCAAAACCCCAATAAACTCCAATCCAAATATGCACAAAGATATAATAACCGGGAAGCTCAAAATGATAGAAATAACAGTGGTGCAACATATAATAATATAAACATGAAATATAAACAAATACTCAAGAAATGCAGAGAGAAGTGCTAAGCCATTTTTATTATACTAAGTAATGGAATGAGTACAGGAGGTGATCAGAAAAGATGGTACCTCGGCTTGCACCAGGCAAGTGAAGAAATACACTAAGAATAGCAAAGGAATGGCCTCTCTCTGAACTGCGTGGATGCTGTTGGGAAACTGCCATGCTACTGTTGCTACTGGTAATCAAATGAGAATTTGGGGTTGTTCCTCTCCTCAGAAAATACTGAAACTCTGGAATCATCCTCTACTCGAAAAACCCAGAAAGCGTCTCTGAAATGGCCGACCCCCGAAAATCGCCCCCTTGGGGAATCACGCAATCCCTCAAAGCTCTACGCTGCCACTGAGTAGAATCCTCCAAAATACTTCCTGAAACTCTGCCAAACTCCTCCAATATGCAAGAGCTAATCTCTTGCTCAATCTCCCAGCTCAACTCCTCCACAAACCCCCAATCCGGAACTGCTCCCAGAAAAACTGCGTCCCTCTCTCTCAAGACTGCGTAGTCCTCCAACGCTCAGCTCCACCTCAATGCCAAAGATCAAAACTACTGCGAAAGGACTGCTGAAACTCCCTTGCCCGAGTAGGCACTTGATGTCCCCCGGGGCTAAGGGTGAGATCTCTGAACGGAGACACTTAGTGCACTAAACAGTGTTGCAGATAGGCTAAACAGCCAGCGTGCTCCAAGTCGAAGTGACTAGCTCAAATGCTCATAACTGAATACCAAAATGAGGAGGCTCCTCTCTCCTTTATAGCATTGGCCTTTCTCAATCCCAAGGCTCACCTCCTCCAACGTAATTTCTTCTTGCCACGTGTTCCTTTTCCCATCTACGCAGTCCCTCCAAGTGTCTGCATGGGCCCCATCTCTGCGTGGTCCTTTGGCCCCATTGGCTCCCCTTTAAGTCACAACGTTGTGCTACTAGGAAGTGAGTTTTATTCTAAAAGTGAGTTATGTCCCTTTTTCCTCACCTTTTTATTTACAAATAACTATAGAGGCAAAATTGAGCAAAATCGAATATTCCAATTAGCCATGGCTAATTAGGAATATTACAGTTACCCATCACTGTATGTTGATAGCACTATGTTGTACTATGTATATAGTTGTCATATACTATGTTGTCTATGTCACATCATTCATCACATCAAGTTGCACTCCTTTGGGGTATTCATCACTCCATGTTGATCCAACATGTGGCTCCCATAGGCTGTTTCAAGTCTGATCCAAATTTGGCCAATATCCTTGACTCAATGCACCTCTAACACTGCTTCAAATCTGTTTGACACTTTGTTGTTCATCACTGTTTTGTTTAGGGCACATGTGCATACTGCTGCAGCCCTAGGTTCCTCTCAACAATCCTCGAACAGCCCTTCAAAAACTGTGGACTAGACAAGGAGAGATGCTCCTCCTCCACGCTGAAGGTAAGGGCTCAAGACAACCCTCAAATCTGCCCAAGCTAGGTTTGCTGTAGTGGTATGGCATGTGGCCTACCACACAACACTACTGCTGCTCATGACATCTTCCAACAATGATACAAACCATCCGTTAGCCTTTAAACAAGCTAACATTTAGCTCCGTAGGCCTCGGCCTAGCACAACAAGAATCACGGCTTCCTACAACAGACTTCAGACTTTGTTCAACCCATGAAACAATCCTTCAATCCATGTTGCCCTAGCCTCCCATGCTGTGGCCTCAAAACAGAGATCTCCCTTTAGACATGTGGCTAGGGCTAGGGCTTGAAAGCATAGCAGTTTAGGGCATATAGTAAACTCTTATAGGGCAGCGAGGGAGCCTACTTCAATCTCCTTCATGACAGTGGTGAGGGTCTCCCTTTGGCTGCGTAGAGGCTTCTTTGATTAACTGCGTTAGGGTTTCTTCGTTAGGGCAACATAGAGCCTTTCTCCATTAGGGCAGCGTTATCCCTTAGGATCTCTTCTCCTACTAAAACCCAAAGACAAGTAGAGAGGAAGAGATCCCAAGTGTGTGTGTAAAAATGACTTGAAAGCCACCTCTATTTATACTAAAACTCTGAGTACAAGTGGGGTTTATTTGGTTGTTGGCTGACCTTGACGAATTGTCTCATAACACTAATAAATTCATATCTCTATGAATACTTATCGGAATCGGATGATCTTTAGATCAATCCTACACCTCTCGATGAGAGGGATCCAAGAAAAATATCAGCTGCCATTAATAAGATGAACGACATGGAGTTTGGCCCTAGTTTCCAATTTTAACAATTTTCAACTATTTGAAAATATTGTTTACTTAACCCTAGCTTGCCTCCTTCATAGCCTATTGGACCTCTGCTGATCTTATTCATTATAGTCTATTTTCAAGAGCTGCTATATACCATCATGTGCCTTAAATTTGCATATCTTACAAACCCTAACATAAATTGATGGAAATATGAAACAATGTGAGCAACTATTCAATAATCTCAAAGAGTCCTACACTTAAATGTGCAAAATACATAAGAAGGGAGTCCATGCTTGGGTATAAGATAAATTGTAATATTCTAATTTAAAAATTAAGTGGATAACAGTAACATAAGAGGAGGGTCCATGCCTGGGTATAAGTTAAATGTTTCTCTATACATGTGGCAACCTTTATAACATGAGAAACACTTTATATAGAAAGGAGTGATAAAACTAGATCTCCCCTAGATCATGTGTATTGGTAGATCCACCTAAAGACCCTTGCATACCTACCCAAGTCATAAACGACCAACATGGTGTCAAATTAATGTCACCAAAAGATATTCAAATAGGAATGTAAGAGAGGATTATGTTGAAGACGGGTATTCAAAAGACAACGTAATTGACCACAAAGGGTCTAGATATACCACCTAGGTCAAACACTTCATAGAACTCATTCCTCGCTAAGAGGAAGTGTTGATTTCTAGTAGCACCAAATGTGCTCTAAGCCTCAAAATTTGAAGGTAGGCTTAGACACATGTATTCCAGAATACCTAGAAATCGTTTTGGGAAATTCCACCCAGAGACAATTTTACTAAAATAACTAATTATTTTTAATGGGTGCCTAAGTCTAAACTTAGGAAATTAAAATAATTAAAGGGTATTAATCAAACTGGGGGAAAAACTTCTAGAAGAAGGAGTTCGAGTCCAAATGATCTGAACCATTGATTAGAATCTAATATGGGCCGTTGATTACTCAACTAGAGGATTATAACAAGGACTTTGATGGGTATTTGGAAAACACATCGGAGAGAGATCAAGATATTGATTTTCTCAGAGACGGCAGCGCAAAAGTTTCTAGAGAATCAATCAAGGTGATTTCTTGCAGTGAGGGGCAAGGATAGTATATCGAAGGAAGCTTTCCAGATCTGGGGAGTGCAAGGCCGAGACGAGATTCAATGCAGGAAGTCGAGTTGTGAGACTGGAAAGCCTCAAGATCAAATTTCCAATAAGTAGGAGGTCAGCAGACGGATTGACATAGAGCCCAACCAAAGTGACATAATTCTGCGTAGGGTTGACACAAAAGCTGTGCAGAGGCAGCGTAGGCCCAGTCAGCAAGCCCCTGATCAGAATCGAATCTCCCATAACAGTGTGAGATTTCTCTCACTAAATTTTTTTCCAGTTTCTCTCTGTATTGGATAGCCAGTTGTGCATCTAATGAATTATATCCAGAAAACTATTTCTTAATAATACAAACCCTCAGCTGCTGCAACGGTTTAACCGCATTGGGTTTTTCTGTGGACATTTGTCCAAAAATAACGGTGCCATGTGTTGTACATTTCTTTCTTACTCAGTTTCTTGTTTCCGCATTTAATTTAACTGGTGAAGGCTGCAATGTACTAGTTTCAATATTTCTTGTAGCATGCAGTAAATAATTTGTTCAGTAATTTAACAAATAGAAGATACTTAATCAGTTGCTGCAATAGAAATTTGGGTCTCCAAATTTTCACAACACCAACTCTCTACGAAGGGAAAGAGACAAACAAAAGCGATTGGAGAAAATAAGGGAGACAGTGACACTGTTGAAGCACCATTGAAGACAAATGGTGGCAATGCCCATGAAAAGAAAGAAAGGTCATCAAAGGTGGAAGAATTCTTGAAATACCTATGAGTGTGGGAGGCAATAACGACAAAATGTATCTAACTATGGTGCAAGTGTTGTGAGGACAAGTGAAGCACCAACAAAGATGAGATCTAGAAAAAATCGCACAATAACAAATCTTACAAGAGGCAACACTAACATGGAACAGGAAAGGGGATGATTTTTGACGATGCTAGTGAGTTATCAATGAAGAAAGAAATAATTAACACCAGGTCATAGCTGGGGAAGGAAAGACAAAATTAGAATGAGTCACTCGAGCTATCCCACTTCATTATTGGGCTGCAACGTAGACTACCCATCAACCTTCTTGTAGGGAATTACACATATTCTCAATTGTTACTAATTCTTCTCAATGCCATGAATTTCTTAAATGCATAAGAATTATTTCCGCAAAGGTTCCATTCCCATAATTCAATTCAAGGTAGCTATGGTATGATAAAAACAAGCCTAACTACCATGGAGAGAGAATATTAGCTAGTATATGAAAATAAATGTCAAGATGCAATATAAGAAAACAATACCTACACTTACTTAAGAGTTTTAGATGCAATGCTAGAGCTATAACACCCTCCTTCCACCTTTACCCAAGCTAACCGGTCCACCAGGGTAAACATGTGATGAAGAGTTACTATGATATGATTCAACTCCCCAAGTATAGTTAAGGAAGTGGAATTGACTAAACGAAACCAACTAACCTTCCTACGGAACTACAAAACCTTCAAGAGCCAACCAACCCCTCCAAGTGTCCAACCGTTGAGAGAACTTG
The DNA here is from genome assembly GCA_000404065.3 of Pinus taeda. Lineage (NCBI taxonomy): Eukaryota > Viridiplantae > Streptophyta > Pinopsida > Pinales > Pinaceae > Pinus > Pinus taeda. The sequence continues at coordinate 133,063 of APFE031635191.1, read as the reverse complement.
ATGTTTTTGTTGAACTAGATCCCTAGTCGCTCCTATAACAAGCCTTCCCTGAGACTGAGACCCTCCATTTGCTCCCATATAAAGGTTTCCATGCGACTGTGGCTTTTGTCAGGCAATTCTATGCCAGCGACCACGGATTCTGAGCCACTTTTTCAAGCCTAGGATTCAAACCTCTGCCTAGGACTTCATGAAACTTCCAGAAATGATAAATAACATTGAGACAAGGCTACTAACACAAAAAATTGAACAAGGGCTTGATTAAGGCACTGATCTACCAAAAGGTGATCACCAAAAATCACACTCTTTCACCTTCTTCTAGGTCCAGCTAAGTTGGGGCACCTAGGGCATCAATTTACTGACAAGCTAGCCCTCCATAAAGTTCAATCTCCTAAGGTCTCCTGCGCTGGTGTTTGCTCAATCTCTCCTCCAATTTTGAAGCCATTCCGTCAGTGGATTTGGGAGAAAAGCCAAGCCCTAGCTCTGGGATCAAACTTTGCATTTGCATCCTCAAGGATGGTACCTCATAGGATCAAACCAACCCCTTCAAGTGAAAATTGTTTCTTTGATCCCATCCCCACCGTGTCTAGGTTAAGAACATCATTGGTTGTTTTACTCATTCCCCCTATCCTAGACTGGGTCCACTTGGTCCTGTGTGGCACAATTCTTTTGAAAGACAATTCTTCAAGAACCATCCATGGTACCAATTACAATAAGGATTTTAGGGATTGGGAATTTCCTTCATAAGTTATATCCCATAAACCTAACTCTTGAATCCTCCTTTCATTTCCCTACAAGACATTGTACTTTGCTTAGAGAGAAAGCAAGCCTTATCCTTCTAATTCTTCTGGAAAAGAGATTATTTGGGTCACTCCACATTATTTTGATGACTTATCCTTCATCAGGGACTCCATAATATATCGGGTCTCCTCCCATCGGTGAAAGTCCGTAAATAGAAGGGAGCCTTAGCTGAGGTGACAGTGGGCTAAGTCTCCATTTGTTGGCCTTGGCCTAGCATTTCCCCTTTTGGAATCCCCTCTAGGTCCCCTACTAGTTTGAGCGGTAACAGGGTGCTTGAATTTATTTTAGTTTTTGAAGAATAAAAAATGCCCAAAATATCTCACTAATAGCATGGTTGCGTAGTTCTCATCAATACCTCTTCAATCCTATATTTTTCTTAGAAAAAATCCTCCCGAGTGAGAAGTTATGGCCAGTTGAAAATTAGTATTAATCGGGGCAAAAATTAAAAGGAAAAACTATAGGGCCAAACCCAAAATATTAATTTGTTAAACATCGTGCAAGTTTCTTGAAGATCCACCATTGGATAGGAAAATCAATGGCCACAAGCACATGGAGTTGTGCATTAGTTAACATAGTTAAAAACCATGCAAGTCTCAGATCAATCCACTGTGTCCTCAACAAATTAATGGTCAGATGAAGGAAATGATGCTTGACGTTTAACCAGTCCAAGCAGATCAATAGGATTATTGCACATTGCAAGGTAATATTAGTAGACGATGTTAGCATGTTGACGAGGACCCACCTGAAGCTGCCACTTGTCAGACAAAAATGGCAATTTCTGCTATCTAATGAGCATGTTTTGGGTGACATGTGGCCCCCTCTAGGTATTGCACGTGGTTGTTGTGACATTGTCGATGGCATTAGCATTTTGACACTCAATGATTCTTGGGTCTAGGTCATATGGGTATGGTCGTATGGCTTATGGAAACGTTGGCTCCGGGTTTAAAAAGTCGGTCTTATGGTCAATTGGGACAACCATGTGACCATAGCAAGTCATGCGACTACGAGTTGAATGCAATGGAGGAGCGACGACACATATTCGTTCGAGAAATGAACAAGTTTTGATATGTTAACTATTTGTGAAAAGTTTGGTACAATGATTTGATGGTTTGGTTTGAAATCAATGTAATACATGACATGGTCTGGAGTGGTTTTGATTTTTTTCTATTCGTTGTGGAATTTTGGCTATGAATTCTTATTGGAGATCTGCTCATGTCAACTCGTTGGAAGGGTTTGAATCCATTATAATTTTGTCGCGCATGTTTTGAATGTGGAGTGGAATCTCTTTCATGTGGAGGTCTTGTGACAATATTATGATTTGGTTTCATTACAACCCATCAACAAACTAGCAGAGATCTCATATATTGAGCGGAGCACGAAGTTTTGGCAGAGGTAAGTTTCGGCAAGAGTTTAAATTTAGAAAGGGAGTTCCTATGGAAATATTATATGGTGTAAGCATATAATAGAGCTCGAGTGTCGTTATTGATCCAGTTATATTTGGTTTTTGTTATGTTGAGATACTTCATGGCTTGTTGGTAAATTGTTATTAACATAGTCTGGGTTCTATACATCGAATTACTCACTCAATGCATGCAATCAATTGACACAAGAAATGATTGCACGATGCAATAATAGGGAATCCTAATTGTCTTAGACCTTGACACATAGACGCACCATAAGTTGATGTAAGTATTTAACACAATATGAATCATGACCCCACTCCAGGCACATGGATACATGCCCTAACAATACACAAGACTTGATACAAATACAAGAATGCCCTAATACAAACTTGCATAAGCACCCGATTGCATAATAAATAAAGTACCTTTTGATGAGAAGCCCACCTTCCAACATGTGCTCTTGGAAGATGAGTGAGGTAACACATGACTAATGTAGGTGGCAGAGGTATGAATGGCACATCACATCAGCCACTAGTGGCTCTCATGGGTTGCCAGCTATTGGTTCGAAGAGATGAATAAGGAAAACGTTTCTCCTATGGGCCACTCACTTTTGGTGGGTAACAGTACCAATGAGGACAAAAATATCTAGAATGCATATGTTGCTTCTCAAAGAATGAGATAAGAAGAATAAAAAAACAAAGGAAAGGAGGCAGAGAAAAAATAAATAAAAGTGGAGAAGACACTAGAGTTGTACTAGCAATGTCAGGAACACAAACTTTAGGGGAGGGATACTCTGGATTGATGATTACGCAATCCTATAGCTGCAGTCTATAGGATGTACCAACCAATGCCAATATTCAATGGAAGTTTTAGGAGAAATGAGAATGGTAACCAGTCCCATCTAGGAAGAAGTTATCTCAAGTCGGGCCCTACTTGAGACAACAATCTAAAGAGAACCAATCACTAGTGAGGTGACCAAAAATATAGGAGACAAAAATTGAATGGGGAGAGAGAGGCAAAAGGAGAAAAATGGAAAATATTAATTCTCATCATTGCTATGAATGATTAGTAGCTTATGTAAGGATTTCCAAATCTAATAAAAAATCCCTCATCCCAATCTTTGATTCAAAGCAATGTTACATGGATTTATTGTATGCAATATGCCAGCAAGCGAGTATGAACAAAGAAAAATGAAATAGGAAGATTTGAAAATGAAATAGGAAATGAAATAAATATCCCTGGCTAGAATTTGATGATTTGTTGAAGTTAGGGGCACCTATGAACCATTTCATCACTTGCTTGATGCAAATTGATCATTCTTGGAGGTTAATCATTTTGGAGAGTTTTTATTCCCACCAGTAGGGGTTATTTTGGCATTTTTATTATGCTTTTGATATGTCTCAATATAGGCTAACATATTTGTATACTTTTGTAATGTACCTTCTGAAATTAAATTGTTACAGGGTTATTTATTCTACAATTTTGACAATTTGGGAGGCCATGGGACCCATGTGATTTTTGGGAAAGACTTGGGAAGGGAAAAGGGGCTGAAATGTTTTGTTGGCATAGCGTGGGGGCCACCTACATGAGGAAATACACACCACCTTAGAGGTAAGTTCGAATGACTAAGGAGGGAAAGTGAAATTGCTAGTTGGAGGGGACCCACATGGGAAAAGAGGCCCACGAATTATAAACAGAGGAGGCTCAGCCTCATTTGGCATCTTTTGGACATATTGAACTCAATCTTAGTTGCTCTAGCTGCTTAGCTCTGTCACCCGATGTTTAGCACGAGTTTTCCAAGTAGATAACTCACCCTCTCTTCGGTGGACCACGAGTGCCACCCTAGTGAGGTTTCTTTCTATCATTCCAGGAGATTGTAGGTGGATATTCAGAGCTCCCAACGCAACCATCATTCAGTTAGTGCATACTCCAGAAAGACGCAGTAGTGGAATACGCAAGAGATCATTCAGTGGCCTTCCAGGGAGCAATTGCCAGAGGAGTTTTGGAGAAGGAAGTACAGGGGAAGACCAGCCTTTAGGAGGATTTCAGGAGCTGGAGATTTCTATTTGGGAGCAGTGTGATTGCCAGCACTTAGGACCAACGCAAGAATTCATCATTGGGCACACCTGGGGATTTGTGGGTTAATTGTGGAGCGATTATTTGGTGGGAGAGATAAGGGGAAGTTCGGGGAAGATTATCTCAACCATTTTGCTATGTTTTGGAGGTCTTATTATGGATTTACAGGCAGGTCGTACACTTCAGCAATTGGAGGAGAGCGCGACTCTTGGGAGGACAAATTTCCGAGGTCAAAACCATGCCAAACACTTTCCATATTTTGGTGGGTTTTGGTTGAGGAGCTTGGGGCTAATTTTGCAAAATTTTCCCGGCAGATTTGAGGGGTCAAATAGGGATCCCAACTCAGCCAGAAGCTAAAGGAGCTAGGGGGAATTTGAGCCAAAATTTTGACGTCAACATTTGGCCAATTCCTTCGTGGGTTGTTCTGTGTATTTGGCGGAGAGGCGCAGGTTAATTTCCTGAAATTTTCTGAGCATCGGAGGTGGGGTTTCCAATAGCATCTGCCTAGCAGACAATACAGTTTCATTAGGGTAGCACAGGGCATCATTGTGATAGTGATTTGTGCCATCTGGGCTTGACATATTACCAACTAGGCTTGATCATGCTTGCCATTGAGGCAAGCCTAGGTACACCACTTCCACATTATTGTACTTTTCTCCCAAATTATAATAAAATGACTCAACCATTGGTTATTCCTAGACATTTTATGGGTGTGCACTGAAAGTTTCAATATTATGGTGTTGTTTTTATTGTTTGCTTTGCATAGCACTATTTTTCCTAGCTTGAAACATTACAACTTCAAGAAAAAATTTTTGGGGTTTTCTTGTAAAATATATGAAAAGTGACATTTACCCTCATAAAATAGAGGGGAGTCACTTTCGATTGTTGATCGTCATTCACTCACTTCTTCTTCTCTAGAGGAGGGTACATTAGCTCTTATATTTCTTTTTGGACGTAATATGATCATTTATAGATCGAATTGTCTTGTGAAGGAGATTTTTGCATGGGCGAACTTTTGGTATTCACGAAGTGATTCCTATTGGAAATGTGTAAGTTTATTGTCACATTTTCTTCCATTTTGCATGATATTTTTCTGAAATTAGGTCTTCTATGAATGCCATATTAACAAGTGCAATGTATTTTCTTGGAATCTTGATCTTTGATGGCATGTAAAATTTCTTTTGGAAGAGTCCATCAAAGGAACTTGATTCATGCATCCTTTGACATCAAAATATTCCATCTAGTGAAGTCACTAGTCATTTCTAATTGAAGAAATTCAATCTTTCACCCTCTTAATCCAAGGCCCTCTGTCATTGACCTTTCACTAATTGTCTCCATTGCCTAACTAGATAAAGGCTCTAAACTAATAAGTGTTCATGATTATAACTCTTCCTTTCTTCTTTAATTTCATGGTAACTAGGGTTGCTTTGGGTTTAGCTTAAAATATACATTTAATCACAATTTTATGTCCATAAGTTATTGCCCTATTGGAACGGATTGCATTTAATAAATAATAAAAGGAAAAATCTAGCATTAATTGAATATTTTAACCTTAAAATTAGGACTGGTGTCTTGGCATTTATTGTTGTCATATGCATTTTCAGCCATTTGAAACTATCGTCTACTTAACCCTAGCTTGCCTCGTTCATATCCTATTGTTCCTTTGATGATCTTATTCCTTATAGGCTATTTTCTAGAGTTATTATTTCCCATCGTGTGCCTTAAATATGCATATCTACCAACCCTAACTTAAATCAATGGAAATATGAAATTGCATGAACAACTATAGAATAATCTCCAAGTATCCCACACTAAAATGTGCCAAATACATAAGAGGACAGTCCATGCCTGGGTATAAGAAAGTTGTTTTTCTATACATGCGACAACCTTTATAACATGAGAAACGCTTTATATAGAAAGGAGTGATGAAACTAGGGCTCCCCTAGATCATGTGTATTGGTAGATCCACCTAAAGGCCCTTGCATACCTACCCAAGTCATAAACAACCAACATGGTGTCAAATTCATGTGACCGAAAGATAGTCAGATAGGAATGTAAGATAGGACTATCTTGAAGATCGGTATTCAAAAGACAATGTGATCGACTGCAAAGGGCCTAGATATACCTTCCTAGGTTAAAAACTTCATAGAACTCATTCAAGCATGGCCCAATATAATACATGAATAAAACAAGGGAAACACTTTTGGATCAATTCCTAAATTATGATTAAAATCAAATGTGTTAAAATATCCTCTAGTTATGCCTAGAGGTAAAGGGTTAACATGATCAATACCTACACTTACACAAGCGCTTGCGATACATTACAAGAGCTTATTTATACCACGCCATTATAAATATGAGAGTCATCTTGGAGTTGCCAATAAGCTAGATTTGAATATTGCCTTACAATTTTATAGGGTTACCTTGAGGAGTGAAGGTGAAACCAACTCTCTAGGAAGGGCAAGAGATGAACAAAAGAAAGAGGAGAAAATGAGGGAGGCAGTGACATTGTTGATGCACCATTAAATACAAACGGTGGAAATGCCCATGCAAAGATAGACAGGGAATCAAAGGTGGAAGAATTCTTAAATACATGTGCATTTTCAGCTATTTGAAACTATTGTTTACTTAACCCTAGCTTTCCTCCTTCATAGCCTATTGGACCTTTGCTGATCTTATTCATTATAGGCTATTTTCAAGAGCTGCTATATACCATCATGTGCCTTAAATTTGCATATTTTACAAACCCTAACTTAAATCGATGGAAATATGAAACAACATGAGCAACTATTTAATAATCTCAAAGAGTCCTACGGTTAAATGCGTCAAATACATAAGAAGGGAGTCCATGCTTGGGTATAAGATAAATTGTAATATTCCTAATGGAAAAATTAAGTGGATAACAATAACATAAGAGGAGGGTCCATGTGTGGGTGTAAAATAAATGTTTCTCTATACATGCAACAACCTTTATAACATGAGAAACACTTTATATAGAAAGGAGTGATGAAACTAGGGTTCCCCTAGATCATGTGTATTGGTTGATCCACCTAAAGACCCTTGCATACCTACCCAAGTCATAAACGACCAACGTGGTGTCAAATTCGTGTCACCAAAAGATAGTCAAGTATGAATGTAAGAGAGGACTATCTTGAGACTGGTATTCAAAAGACAATGTGATCAACCACAAAGGGTCTAGATATACCACCTAGGTCAAACACTTCACAGAACTCATTCAAGCATGGGCCAATATAATACATGAATACAAAAATGGTGAAACTTTTGGCTCAAATAGTGAATTATGATTAAAATCAAATGTGATAAAATATCCTCGAGTTACCCCTAGTGGTGAGGGGTAACTAGAGGATACACTTACGCAAGTTCTTGAGATACACTGCAAGAGCCTATCTATGGCATGCCATTATAAAGATGAGAGTCATCTTGGAAATGCCAACAAGCTAGATTTGAGTATTTCCTGATAATTTTATTGGGTTACTTTTAGGAGTGAAGGTGACACCAACTCCCTAGGAAGGGCAAGAGATGAACAAAAGAAAGAGAAGAAAATAAGGGAAGTAATGACACTGTTGATGCACGATTAAAGACAAACGGTGGCAATGCCAATGCAATGAAAGAATGGGCATAAAAGATGGAAGAATTCTTGAAATACCTATGAATGTAGGAGTCAATAATTACACAAAGTATTTAACTAGGTTGGAAGAGTTGTAAGAACTAGTGAAACACCAATGAAGATGAGATCTAGAAATTCTAGTGCAACAACAAAGGCTACTAGAGGAAACACTAGCATGGAAAGGAGGTGAGCAGTGACAATGATAGTGAGGTATCAATGAAGAAAGAAATCCTTGAAACAATGTGTGGTTGGGTAAGGAAAGAGAAAACGAGAATGAGTCACTCCAGCTATCCCACTTCATTCTTGGGCTCTAAGATAGACAACCCAAAAAATCCTCTTGCAAGGAATTACATATATTCTCAATGGTTACTAATTATTCACAATACCATGGATTTCTTAATTGCACAAGAATCATTTCCACAAAGGCTCCATTCCCATCATTTCTTTGCTAGATGGCTCTCCATTTCTTCCTTCATTATCGCTGCTTCACCTGATTGGGCCTTAAGTGAGGTGATTTTTTATTTTAATTTGGTGAGGTCTTCATCCTTTTATTCTAGTTGGCATATCATGGCATTTCTTTCCTTTTCAGCTTCATCGACTTGTCCTTCTAGGAGAGTCAAAACTTTCATCACACTTTCAGCTCTTTGTGCTTGTTTCTTTGCTTCTTCCAACTAATATTTAAGGGAGAAAATCTCTTCCTTGTATTGACCAATTTTCGCTTCAAGTTTGTTCAAGTCTCCATGTCTTTGTTCAATATGGCTTGACAAAGTTTCTTCCCTTTTCTTTTCTTTATCTAATTGATTTGTCATGGATACGACTTCTTCATGATAGCTTTTCTTGTTTTGATGCAATTCCTCCTTTAGCTTGGTGAGCTCCCATTCTCTTTCTTGTACTTGAAGCTTGAATAGGTCAACTTCCTTCCATGTCTTGTCAAGGTCATGGTCACCATCTTGTGATTGCTTCTTGAGCTCCTCATTTTCCTTTTTCAAACTGCTTATCTCTTCTGGGACAACTACAAGTTTTTCCTTGAGATCTTCTTGAGGTCTTCTTCATTTTCTTTATCTTCTAGGTCTTCCTTGGTCTTGATGTCTTCACTCTTATTTTTAGCTTCCTTAATGGGTTCTCGATTTCCTTCTTGCTTCCCATCATCTTCTTGAATGGAGGTCATGGTCAATGCTCCTTTTGAGTGAATATTTTGAAGTTTGTCCCACATATATTTTGTTGAAGAACATTTTTCCATTTTGGTTTTAATAAGATCTGGTAGCCCACTCAAGATTGTCTTTATTACTCTTGCATTATATTCCTTGGATTCTTCTTCCATCGTGATTTTAGTAGTCACTGATCCCCATACTTCAAAACCTTGAGCCATTAATAAATTCTTCATTCTTTCCTTTCATATTTCAAAGTTTCTATTGAACAATGGAGCTTTCCCAATTTGATTATCTTTTGTTTTCATGGCTGAAGAAGGGACATCTTTAGAAGGATTGGAGGCTTTCTTCCTTGGCTTTTCCATTTGTGTTCTAAGGATCTACCTTCAAGATGTTAGGCTTTGAGTGAAGGTATTGGCTCTGATCCCAATTTTTGGAAATAATGAGAGGGGGGGTGAATCAATATTTCTTTTACAATTGTTACTTTACTAGTTTAGATCACTTATGAATAGAAAACAAAATGAACAATACAAAATAAATATTTCTATTAATAAGATATATCGAGGACTCCAATCCTCTTTTTACAATAAATCGAGTACAATAATAATTAGGGCTCCAATCCTAGATGAAGACACCAATCTCCAATCCACCAAGCTCCACCCTGTACTTTGCCAAGCACCGACTTGGACTTCATGAGGCTTCAACCTCTAAGGCTCCAACCCTATCTTCCAAGGCTCCAACCTTGTCTCTATGAGGCACCAACCTCTAGGGCTCCAACCTTCTCACTAGTATAGGCTCCAACCTGGTATTCTTGAGGACTCCTATCATCTAGGGCTCCAACCCACAAGTTCAATTCTTCAATATGGATTCAACGGCTCCTCAAGGCTCCTAATATCTTCTGCAACCAGCCCTAAAAAAATCTTCACCTTCAACAATGCCTTCACTTAATCTCAAAATCACTTCATTAATGACAACTTTATCTTCTTAGAAGTTGTCACCACAACTCTTTATTTCACCCAACACAATTTTCTTCAAGGTCACATTATGAGGGCTCCCATCAGTGCAGTATGATCTCCAAGGGTGCCTTCAAGATTTGTTTATGCCTTCAATAATTCTTTCCCAATATGTCTTCACAATATCCTCAAAAAGATTCTTAATTTTGACTTCAAGGGGTCTTCAACAATGCTTTGACTAAACCTTCAAAATAGCCTTTCAATCTCAACACAATCCCAATTCTTCAATGTCCCTTCAACAAGCCTCAATAGTGCCCATCAAGCCTTCAATCTATGCTTCAAGGAATTCCTAAGGATACTCCTTCAAAGCCTGCTCATAAGTTCTTCAAAGGTTCTCCAACTCTTCCCTATTATGTTCTCAAGAGTCGACTTCAACAAGCTCTATTTGTCCAGTCCCAATAAATCAACACTTCGACCATGGCAACTACGGAATCTTCGACCACAAAAACTTTGACCACGACAGCTTCAACCACGACAACTTCAACCACGACAACTTCAACCACGACAACTTCAACCATGACAACTATAAAAGTGTTGACCACGAGAATTACGAGAACTTCAACCACGACAACTTCGACGACGACGACTATGACAACTTCGACCATGACAACTATGGCAACTTCGACCATGGCAACTACGACAACTTCTCTGCTCCTAGCTCAAACCTATGGGAGACTATTTAACCCAAGAACAATTCCATAAACTTGTGTTCCTTGCTTTTCTAGGCTACAGCTACTTCTCTACCTCTTGTTTTGTCTCCACCGAAAATCTGAGCTTGAATGGACGAATTTAGGTTTATATTTGTAGTGGGTTTTCCATATTCTGAAGGGACATGTCTCTTTGCCAAGGATTATGAGCCTACTCAAGTCATCCTTGGAGGAGAAAAGCGACTGTAAGTGGACAGCTTGGAAGACCTTCTGATAGTGACCTTCGAGCAACAAAGACATTGTTTGAAGGAAACCTAAGATCAGTCACCTTTGAAGCAACTAAGGGATTGATCGAGGTAGATTGAGCAGCTGAAGATGCAAGAATTATGAAGTTGCAGAAGTACTTGCGAGCAACAAAAGAGGTGGCAAAGGATCTACCAAAGGTGTTCAAGGTATGTGGAATGAAAGGGATGGTGTGAGATATCCTACAACAAGTAGGTCAAGTGTGTCTTATTCAAGGGTATATTGGTTTTCATACATTGTTGACATCAAGCCCTAGTTTTCCTTGTATCAGGGTTAATTGTAAGGACCATGATCCCTGGTACGTGAGCCCCATGTTTGTTGTATTAAAGTTGTAATAAAGCAAGTTTTAAGTAGCAAAAATTCTTGTGTACTTCATTGATTTACTATTGTACATTTTTCGTTGTTTAACGTGCTTGTGTTGTGGCATCTTAGCGTGTTTGTGATCATGTTCTCGACATAAACCTTATTCTAATTTGCCAAGGAAAAACCAACAGATACATGTGTGTGCCACCAAATATGAAGTTTCTAAGTTGAACCCCATGTTCCCGCTTGGTGGTAGGTAATCGTAATTTGAAGGTCAAAGATTCTAATGCTCTTGAGTTTTTTGCAATGCCTATGGTAGAAAACAAGCATGGCTTAGAGTATGTAGATAGATTTTGTTTTATTGCATGGCATCGAGGTGGAGGCGGAAGTGATTATATAAGTTATAGATAAAGGTCTCGTGGAATCATGGCACCCCCTCTTCTTCACCTTCTTGTCTATAGATGTTTATTTATCTTATTGTTATTAGTTTCAATGTACAAAGTTTAAACATTACATTGCTTGGAACTCAACCATTCATTATATACAAATATACTTTTCTAATCTAAAGATCATAACTGGGTTGTAACACATGTGAAAATCGCAAGTGTGACAATTTCATTGCTGAGAAAGCTATGTATATGTGATCATAACGTTAGTCTTGACTCAACCAAGAAGTAAAGACACATGTCAAACAAAGAATGAGGGAAAGGATAAAAGAAAGGGTAACTTCTACAAAAATAAAGCAATAGCTAGATTATGATATACATATATTAAAAATAAGACAGATTGGGAAGCTTAACTACCATAGAAGTAGAATAGTGACAAGACTACAAAATGAGGTGCCAAAACAAAATGTAAGAAGAAAAGTGGAAGAGATAGACACCTACACTTATCCCAGTTCAAGGAAATGAAATGAAAGACCTAGTTTAGGGAAAGCCATATGAGAGATCAAATGCCGCTTGGATATCTTAACATACTAGATGGGAAAACTATCAAGAAAGGAGCATAAATGAAATTAAAAAAAAATTGCAATTTAATGAATAGTAGCTAGATATATGATACCTAAACTAAACAAAAGGGATGATTGATGTCGTAGCTAATGGCTTACCACTGAAGAAATAAATTATCTACCACAATTACGTAGCTAGTGACATAATGAGAGAAGAAGAATGAAAAAAGGAAGAAAAATAGATAGAGGAAAAGGAAAGAAAATTGGAGACAACACTAGGTAGTTCTAGCAAAGTTAAGAAGCAAAAGGTTAGAGTAAGGATAATTTGGATAAATGATTAATCAATCCTATAGTTGCAGTCTATCAGATGCAACAACCAATACCAATATTCTAGAGAAGTGACAAGGAGGAAGGAGCAAAGTGACTAGTCCCATCTAGGAAGAAGTTATCTCAAGTTGGGCCCTACTTGAGGAAATGACCTAAAGAGAACCAATCACTAGTGAGGTGATCAAAACTAGAGGAGATAAAATGTGAAGAGAGAGAGAGGCATAAGAGAAATATTCCAACCACCTATAGCAACTCACAAACTAATTTGTCACTTATAAAATGTGACTTATTACATTAGTTTAAGCATTTATTCCAACAAATATCACAAGAGAAGTAATTACTGAATAAAATGATATTCCCATGGATCAACTTAATGATGATACAATATCTTATTTCTTTAAAGAAACTTCACAGTACAACACATTTGCATGTGTAGATAATTGTGAAGTTTCTTTAAAGCAATCATAGATATATGTTTTTCTTAAGTTCAAATCTCATGGGGAGAGGTTAAGGGTTTGAGGCAATTGTGGGGAATAAAAACTATCTCGTGAGGTGTTTAGACTCACACAATCCTAGCAAAAGCATCCCACAATTGTGTAAATTATTCTTCTATCCAATATTAGGGTTATGCTTGACCTATGATCTCAACATCACCCAACACACACATGCATATAAAACAATGCATTGAAGTAGAAAAAATAATGAAATTCAGAAGTTTATATGTGGATTTTTCCACACATACAACAAGAATACTGAAAACTTTCTCAAATTCAAAAATGTTTTTGTACACATACAACAAGAATAATGAAAGGTTTATCAAATTTAAAATATTTAAAATGTGAAAAAGTTAATAAAAAATTAAATCCTAATTTAATCAAGATGTGAATGAAAAACTCCTAACAAGTGAAGGTTTTACAACAAAATTATCGCTTAAACTTAGCATATGAAAAGCCAACTTTACCACAATAAATTTTTCATCTAAAACATAAATTTTCTACCCATACAAAAAGAACATTGAAAAAATTCAAAGATTCAAAAATGTTTTTTACACTTACAATACTAAAAAAAATTAAAATTAAAAATTAAATACTTCAAAATTTAATCCAAAATTTAAAAATTAAACCTAGTTTAATCCAGTTGTGAATAAACACTCCTATTAAGTGAAAGTTGTACAAAATTATAATGTAAATGCAACCTATGAAAAACTAGCCTGACACCAAGTCCACCCATAGAAATGAAAGTTAGCTATGACAACCAAAACATCAACTTTTATAACCGAAGTTCATAGATTAGAATGGAGTTGTCTATAATGCGACTTTTTGGAGATTCGGGTGACGGAATCCGGCGGAAGAAATGAGGTTAAATCTTGATTTTTAGCAGTTAAAATGGTTTTTTAACTGCATATTTGGATTCAGCGCCCTGGAAAACCCCTGGGAGCCATTGATTGTGCAGAAACTAGCTATCAAACTTGGAATTCCAATGAATTGCTGCCGGATTTTGACTGGAAAAATCCGCCGGAAAGCCTTTCAAAAAGTCGCGTTATAGACTACTGCGATTAAAATTTGATCTTATGATCATTCCATATGTTACGGTGTTAGGGTGCCTAAATCTTATCCACCAAAGGCAAAACCACGTGTCTGACGCTTTAGTCGTGACCTATGGTTATCGTCGATACGTGACTGTGTTAGAACGCTCGACAAAAATGCCCGCCAGCAAAAGCGTGTGCCGGACGCTTTGATCGTGGCCTTTGGACTAGACCGGGCACCGTGGACGTGGCCTGTGGTGCCGGCCACCCCGGTCGTGACCTACGATGTCGGTAAGCCGGATGCTCTGTTTTCATTAACCGAAGGATTATTCACTGTTTTCATTAACTAATGGATTGGACTTTGGATGTGTATATCTTATGTTTACAGTCCCAATGATGCCATAAGTTTTAGCGCCTCGGAGTTTCTAGTCACGATGCATATATTCAGGTTAGTTTTGGTTCTTCAAAAATTAAGAAAACCGAGCCCTAGATAATAGCCACAGGTATGGCAGGACTACATCTACCAAAATTAGTCGGACATAAGGCATACCAAAGCAACGCTCAACACAGATAACAAAACCGAACCTAACATTTATCGATACAGAAGAGAACAGAACATACTCCTCATTGTTACATAAATTTGCATTTATCTTGCAAAATTAAATTACATCACTGTTATTAAGTGCCTAACATGACCGAGAATTCGCAAGTACCTGTAAAAACTGGTTGGTAGTGAATGAAGGCTCCAATGAATCCGCAGGGTGCGAATCCAATAAAACATTAATTCCTCCTATCCATTTTTTAATACTGCATTAAGGACAAATCTGTAATTAGTCTGACATGGGAAATAGAAAGCAGAGAAAGAATAAATAAATTATTGAAACTGAAAAGAATAAAGACCGCTGCCTAAACTTGTTAGAAAAATGATGTATATTATTATCTATTAACCTAAGAAAGAAAAAACTCCGAAATACTTCTCAAATAAGTTGGGAATAAATCTTCCAAGAAACTTAGCTGTGCATCCATGAAAGCCATAATTCCTGTTACTATAACTGATCATACATATTTAGCAGGTATTAAAGATCATCTCACAATCCACTGAATGGAAACAAAAGCAATAAATAACAAATACCTGTAAAAATTGGCGGTGAATGAACACAGAGGATGTGCATCCAAGAAAGCAATAATTATTTTTCAATCCATCAATCATTCTCCATTAAATCCCAATTTGAACCACCTTAGACTTCAAAAGTAGTCTGACATGCAGAACAGAATATATGACCGTGTTAAAATAGAAAATTATTGATACAAACAGAACAGAAAATTATTGATACAAACAGAACAGAGCAAAGAATAAATGTTGAAATAAAAAATTATTGATACGAACAGAACAGAACAAAAACTGCCAAATAAATTTATTGGAAGAATAAAGTATATCAGTATCTAGTAAAAAAACAAGAATTCAGCATTACTTGTAAAATAAGTTGTAAATGAAGCCTGCGAAGAACCTACAGGCCGGGCGTCCATGAAAGCAACAATTCTATATCTGATCATCGATTTTCAAGAGGCATTACAGACCTCCACAAACGAATTCATCCCCAGTGCAGCCAATCTACCGCTACTCGGTAGGCATTAAAGACCTCTAAACTTCCGTTTTGTCTATCTCCTTCACACCAAAACAGCGAAATATGAACACACAGATTTGAATTATGTCCGCGGGGAGGGTAGGCAAAGGATTTATAAAGACAGAAGATAGCTTTTTAGCCCAGCTTTTCTATCTTTAGAAAGCCATAATTCTTTCCATACTCCTTACACTCCCACTCTCTAATCCGACGGTGATTATCATCTCGTTCAGAAATATTCCTCCCACTCCCTCACTCTAATCCGACGGTGATTACCATCTCGTTCAGAAATATTCCTCCCACTCCCTTAACAGTTACATTTGATGGTGTGGAATATTCCTACATCATTGTTTCTCGGTCGTCGGGTCGAACGCCGCTACTATTTACTAATTGCATTATTTATGAAAAGAATGGAGCATTAGCTAAAACCATTTTATTCCCAGTAGTACAATGTTGGTGTTTTACTTTGACTGGAAATTATATGGGTCGTAGTATTTTGTAATTAAAAACAAAATATGACTTCCACTTATTTTACAGTTATTAAAGAGGAGTGAGTATGCAGAAGGTTTAGAGACTTCTATTAAGGAGTTTACCTGCCAACCTTTTTATTGGCAGTGTTCCACTGTTGGTGTTTTACTTTGACAGGAAATTATATGAAATTTTATGGTTCGTAGTATTTTGTAATTAAAAAAAATATGATTTACACTTATTTTACATTTATTAAAGAGTTGAGTAGAGAAGGTTTAGAGACTTCTATTAATGAGTTTACCTTCTGACTATGAATATTTATAAAATAAAAAATATATTAATGAGTTTCATGTGGCTTGTTAATATATTAGTATAGATATATTAGACAGAAAGCTTTTATTAATGAATTTCATGTGGCTTGTTAATATATTAGTATAGATATATTAGACAGAGGGTTGAGAAACTTCTATCAATAAGTTTACTTTTACTTTAGCGATGGGAGTATTTATAAAATAAAAAATATATTAATGAGTTTGATGTGGCTTGTTAATATATTAGTATAGATTTATTTTAAGTACAGATTTAATACGAGTAGAGAGTGATTGAATTTTTTTGTGGAAATTTATTTCATAGTGCAAAATACAATGCGTAATTTTTTTTTTTTCTTTTTTATTATTGCTCACATTTCTTTTTTATTTAGAGAATATTTTATTTTATTTTAAGAGAGACACTTGTCAACTCCAAGTTGAGCACAAACACTACAACCTTAGCACAAACATACTTGCACATTGCCTCCACACTCTGGGTTCTCAGCTCAATGACTATTTTAAAATTTAAATAATAATTTTTATATTTTTATATTAACTGGTAAAACGAGTTGTCTTTAGTGCTACTTTTTGGAAGCTTTTCGGTCTAATTACTCTAAATTTCTGCAAGAATTGATTGAAATCACAATTTTGATGGATAACCCTTGTATAATCGAAGTGCCCTAACACAAATCAAGGTTTCACCTCAAATTTTTCCGCATAAGTCCAAAAAGTCACACTAAATACAATTTCCATGTAAAATAGTTCGTCATAACAATCATGTCATAAAAATGTGGTAACATAATTATAGGAGTTGTCTTTATTGTCAATATTCCATTATTCTGACCGACTATTTTGACGAACTATTTTACATGGGAGTTAATTATAGGAGTTGTCTTTATTGTCAATATTCCATTATTCTCACAGACTATTTTGACAAACTATTTTACATAGGAGTTGTCTTTAGTGTGACTTTTTGGACATTATTTTGACGAAAGCTTCCAAAAAGTCTCACTAAGAACAACTCAATAATTATATGGATAATGTTATATAATAATGTGGAGTATTTATGGAGTAGGAATATCTACATCTATTATTTGTGATATATGGATAAGATATATTCTTTTATATTTATAATGTAATTTGAATAATCATATAGTAAGTTTTCCAATGTATAATAATAATATTAACGTATAATTAAGACAATCTTAGTAAAAAATTATTACACAGTTCAGACCTTCACAAACACTCGCACACCACACTGACTGAATAGGTGTATGAGTTCAACCTTCTATGTCCATATCTAATCTTTATAATTGGATTGGATACCCTCCCTGGCTGTTGATACTTTCTTATCTGGCGAAACCCCCATCTTTCGGGCCGGTGCTACTAAACTCAGAACCAGAGCCGTCTCACATCGTAATGCACTTACTCTCGATCCGGGGGTGTCCCCTAACATCATGGCAAGTAATTCAATCTATTTGGATTTATTTGGATTTAATGTCTCCCTGCCATCGATTTATCGCTCGTTCGACGTTAGGAAAGCGAGGATGTGCGTTAGAATGCTCGACTGCTAAGGATATGTGGGATGAAACATGGGGAGAAATAAGATCAATCCTGGTCATTTCCCTTTTCCACTCCAAGGCTTAACTATAAAGTAGGTATAAGTACAAAGCTTAACTATAAAGTAGGTATAATTACAAGGCTTAATTATAAAGTAGGTATAATTACTTATAGGAAAATAATCACTTTTTTTTAATGTCAATATGTTGTTAAACTTTGGAGGCAGGGATATCCTAAAAGGAAATCAACCTTGGATCATTGCATTTATATTATTAGAAGATATGCTAGTAGTTTTTATTGGGCATGTGGCATGTTATATTATTTTTTAAATTTTGTAGAAAATTAATATGGTTTTTGTTACTAAAGTTCTTAAATTTTTTAATTTACTTTTCTAATAAAATTTTAAAGGTTAATTAAATGAAAATATTTTAGTGCAATGAATAAAAGAGAGTTAACAGTGTTGATTAATTTTATTGAAAATAGGGAAATTAAACAAATTGGATAATAATATGGATAGATAAACTACCAAAAAAAGATTTTAGTAAACTAATTAGTTTTGGACTAAACCATGTATAGTCTTTTAGCTATGAAGCTTACACCTACCCTCTTATTATTACAAGTGTATTCCTTGGAGTTTGTTTTGATGTCCTTAGACCCCTATTCATAAGTAATGTCTTCACAATATCCCTGTAAAGATTCGTTATGATGGATCCTTATTTTCTTTGTTGTTTAAAACAAATTTGAAATCTTATTAATTAAACATATTAAGAGGATGTGATGTACCAATATATTCTTGAAGGGACACAGGTTTTGGATCTGATGGTGGAAGGTGAAGAGTTTTTCACCATTGGGAAATGTTCTATTCATATGGAGAAACTTGAGGTAGTGGTTAAACATGTGGTTGCACCAAGAGAGATTATATTAAATGGTCTCATGACCTGTGCACACATAAGAGGATCAAATCCCACCCCCCATACCATCCTTTATTAAAGCCCTTGGGGTGTAGACCAACTAGTGACAAGGTGCATTGTCAAGGAACTCCTTAAGGTTGCAGGTTCAAACTCTGATTTACCCATGTCTTTGATAGGTGCAATCATAAGTACCTAATGGTTATAGTGGTAGCAGTTAGAATCAATCCCATATATAGAACTTTTTCTACAAATCAACCAGCTCCGATATCGTGTATCAGAGCAGTTGATCATCAGATCTACTATTTAGGAAGTGTTTACATTCTATTTCTTCAGGCAGAGTCCGTAATCGGGCCAGATAGCCTCTGGATTCATCCTTCCTTTGGAAGGTGACATATCTGGTGAATGCCCATACAATCGATCTCTGTACAAGAAATACCTTGTTCTCACAAATTCTAGATCGAAAGCGGTTGAGTTGGAGCTGGTGGAATTCGAATTTGCAGCAATGTTTTCTTGGTGTCAAAACTAAGATGTCTTTCACAGGATTGCGATTGGAGTATGCCCTTGAGGGCAGTACGAACTATATTGCATGGAAGGACAGTATGGAGGAAGTATTGGATGATAACGGGCTGAAGGATTTCATAGAGACGGATGTCCCAAAGCCTACTGATGCTACTCAAGCTGATGCTTGGCAAAAGAAGACCGCAAAATGTCGAAGGATTCTGTTGGAGGGCGTGAAGGATCACATTGTGTCCAGCCTCCATGGAAAGGCTACTCCATAATTGATGTGGAAATCATTAACAGAATTATTCCAAAGCAAGAGCGATCAGAGGAAGCTGGTGCTCAAAGATAAACTCAGAAACATCAAATGCGAGAAGGGTGACAGTATTCCCAAGTATCTAACGAAGTTCACTCAGTGTCGAGATGAGCTGGGAAGTGTGGGGGTTACTGTCGATGATGAGGACTTGGTGAGCTTGGCTCTCCTTGGTCTTCCGAAGAGTTGGCATTCCTATCAGGACTCTGTCAATGGTCGGGAGAAGTTGCCAGGATGGGAAAGACTATGGTCAGATCTTGTGCAGGAGGAGATCAGGCAGAGTACCAGGGACGGATCTTCGTCAAAGGGAGCTAATGAAGAGAATTGTGCTTTGGCTGCCAAAGCAAAGAAAGGGAAGAGCAAGAAAGCTTCTCAGTCTTGTGCGAAAGGCAAGAAGCAAGATATGTCTAAGTTGAAGTGTTTTCACTGTCACCAGCACGGACACTATGCCACAAATTGTCCGCAGAAGAAGAAGAACAAGCAAGCTGCTGGATCTGCAGGGGGAGAGGCCTTAGCTTCTCAGTTTGAGCTTGATTTTTCATTGATCGCATGCTTGGTTTCAAGTTTGATGGGATCAGTGTGGTTCTTGGACAGTGGTGCGTCTTTTCACATGACGGGAGATAGAGATTTGTTCTCTGATCTGGAGGACAAAGATCTTGGAGTGCACATCGAGATGGGCGATGATGGTAGATACAGTGCGACCGGTATCGGTACGATTTCCTTTGAGAGGGAGTCTGGTAAACCCTTTGTATTGAAGGAAGTCATGCATGTTCCAGGATTGAAGAAGAATCTCATCTCAGTGGCGATGTTAGAAGACAAGGGGTATGATGTTGTTTTCAGCGAGGGAAAGGCCTTCCTGCGCAGCAAGACAACTGGTGAGACCTGGAAGATAGGGGTTCGAGTGAGAAACCTTTATCAGTTGCATGTAGATGGATGCGCAGCTATGGCAGGCAAGGCAGAAGGATTGGTGAGCCGGGGTGATGGCGAGTTGTGGCACAGGAGATTGGGTCACCTTCACCATGGAGCCTTGAAGATACTGCAGCAGATCACTACAGGGCTTCCTAAAGGCACACTTGCGCAGTCAGATCAGTGCAAGGGGTGTACTTTGGGGAAGTTTGTGAAAGGCACCTTTCACAAGAAGGATAGTTGCACCACGACGATCCTTGAGAGAATTCACACAGACGTGTGTGGACCTTTCTCAGTTGCTTCGACAACAAAACACATGTATTATGTGATTTTTGTTGATGATTTTCTCTCGTAAGTGCTGGATTCTTCTATCATGCAGAAGAAGAGCGAGAACATATTCAAAGTTCTGTGAAATTCAAAGCATATTGGTCGAGAAGGAGATCAGGAAGAAGGTGAAGGCTCTTAGGAGCGATAATGGTGGTGAATACATCTCGGACGAGTTCAAGGATTTCTGCAAGGCAGAAGGGATTCGTAGAGAGCTCATAGCTCCCCATAACCCATAGCAGAACGAGGTAGCTAAGCAGAAGAACAGAACGATTGTGGGTGCTGCACGGGCAATGTTGCATGATCAGGGCCTACCCCTTCACTTGTGGGCGAAGCATGCAATACAGCAGTTTATGTGCAAAACTGTTGTCCTCATAGGATACTTGGCATGAGTACACCTGAGGAGACTTATTCTGGTAAGAAGCCTGATCTTTCTCATTTGAGGATTTTTGGTGCTAACGTTTACATGCATGTCACGAAGGATGCCAGAAAGAAGTTGGAGCCGACTGCAGAGGTTGGGATATTTGTGGGGTACACTGATACGCCCCACAACTATCGTGTTTATTTGCCAGACAGTGGTAAAACTGTTGTGCGACGGGATATAAAATTTCAGGAGGAGAAAGCCATGAAGTGTTCGCTTGAGAGGGAGCTACACTTGCATGCAGATGAGGAGCTATTAGTTCCTAAGGATGAGCTTCAGGACGTGAATCAGCCACAGGACGAGGTTCATGGAGTGGAAGAGACCACTCATGCAGCGCCAACCATCAGAGGGCGAAAGCGCTTGACAGAAACTGAGCGACTGGCTCAAGATGCAGAGAAAGTTGTAGGACCACCTACAGCCCAACGCAGGCAGAGACAGTCACCTGATCGGTACACTGGATACATGGCTCTTATGAGCAAGTGTGTTGGGACTGAGCCATCCTTTTTCGAGGAAGCTGTGGAGGAATCCCGCATGGGTAGAAGCCATGGTGGAAGAGTATGATTCTATTGTCAGAAATAGTGCATGGGAGATTGTTCCTAGACTGGAAGGGAAATCAGTGGTGGGTTCGAGATGGATCTACAAAGTTAAGCAGGCAGCTGACGGGAGTGTGGAAAAGTACAAGGCAAGATTTGTTCCCGAGGCTTTTCACAGATTGAGGGGATCGATTATGAGGAGACCTTTGCACCTGTCGCAAGGTATTCTTCCATACGGACGATTCTTGCTCTCTCAGCGCAGATGGGATGGCACATTCATCAGTTGGATGTGAAGACTGCGTCCCTTCCTAGAGGTTGGAGGAAGGAGGATGCTACTTCAGCGGAGGTAGTGGATGCCACTGGTTATCAACAGTTGGTGGAGTCGCATGTGTGCAGGCTGAAGAGAGGCACATCAGGATATGGATCTTGGTACAGACAAGAGGATGCAGATTGGGCAAGAATCCCAAGGTCGACAATAGGTTCTTGGTACCATCATATTAGAGATTGTGTGCAGCGGAGGATCATGTTACTTTCATACATTCCAACGGAGGATCAGGATGTTGATATTCTGGCGAAGGCTCTCACCAGGGGAAAATTCGAATACCACCGAGGCAGGATAGGGGTTACTGATAATCCATATCTTGTCGAGAGGGAGTGTTGAGATTGCAAAAAGATGATGGAGCTTAGTGAAAAGAGTCGCCTTCACTAAGTGGCCCCGCAAGCAAATTATGGCACAAAGTCTATTTTTAGACCATGTCTATTTTTAGACATATGGATCATGTCTATGAGTTGCAGGATGCTGTTTATGGATGATTGGTCAAGTTGGAAAAAATAGATGGACTTCTATTTTTAGACAACAATGGTGACACTGTCAAGTCTAAATAGAGCAGTCAAATATTATTAGCTTATAATAATATTTAGACTATAAAATTTATCTTATTCTCTTGGAGCACTTCAGTTTGAGCTACATATGTGGCACATGCAGCTGTCAGAAGGAAATACATTTTCTTTGTGGGTCAGTT
This sequence comes from Pinus taeda, assembly GCA_000404065.3. NCBI lineage: Eukaryota > Viridiplantae > Streptophyta > Pinopsida > Pinales > Pinaceae > Pinus > Pinus taeda. The sequence goes on along the minus strand of APFE031635191.1, from coordinate 110,057 downwards.
GAGTTGTTGCATGCATGAATTCAGTTAGAACTTAATCAGTTGAGTTTGGTGGAGTTGATTGTGGAGTTGATGGAGTTGTGTTCAGTTTGACTTGGTTAAACTAGTTGTAATTAGTATAACTACAAATAGACTAATGATGAGTTGATAAACTAATTATTAACTCATAATGCAACTAAAGAATACATCAGTTAACTCAGTTGCATGTCAGTGCATGTTCAGTTCAACAGGGACAAGTGTTAGAGGATCAGATTGCTATTAGTTGTGACTATAGTTGTGCATGAGGATTTGCACAGTCAATGAGATTGAGTTATGCCAATGAGAATTGACCAATACCAAGTGATTATAGCCTCTACTCATGTGATTCCTAGTGTGAGTGATTCTTTTGAGGTAAATACGAGTTTGTTTCAACCATTCTCATTCATTCTCATGCAGGTATTGTGCAGTGGAGGCAGGCAAGCAGCGGAGGAGATTTGGAGATCAGATCTGAGCTGTATTGTGTGTAACAAGTGGAGATAGTGCTGGATACTTGTGAAGAGTATTGTACTATGTATTGTTACATGTTCTCAATCAATATAATATACAGATAGTTGGGGTTTTTAGTGAGATGCTTTCCGCGGGAAAATACTGTGTTGATATGTGTGATTGATGCTTCTATGTGCACATGTTATTGTTTGTGCTTCTGTAAATTGATGATCAACTTAGAGGAGGTTATGTATTATGCATGTATTCTGCAATAGTGTATAATTACGATAATCTCTATGAATATGTGTCATATTATTCAAAATTTCTACAATTTAAATTCTTGGAGCCAAAAGTAAATTTATTTTTGGAGGCCAATTTCAATTCAATTTTTTTGATAATTTATCCTCGATAAAATCCCTTTTCCTTTTTTTTGACATTGACTAGAATAGGCTCATTTTAAATTGATTTTATTGAATAAACATAAATTTCTTGTGGCATATCCTTTGGGGCTTCTTGAGAAAGAATGGGGCTTCAATCTTCAAAGATTCATAACTCCTCAAATATGAGGAATTAGGATATGTTCCAATATTCAAATATGCATAACTCCTCAACCGTGAGGAATCATGAGATGTACCACCTATCATTGGAAGCAACGTCTATCAAATGAAGATGGTCTTATGAGAAAATACTTCAATACAAGTTTTCTTCATCAAATATGTTGTCACATGTTATACCTTTTTGCAATTGTGTCAAATGGTGTCCAAAGGGAAAGCCAAAAGGGATAGCCTAAGTCCAAAAGCCACCAAAAGCCATAAGGAAGGCCAACCATTGGGACCTGATATCAGAACATCAAAGCAGAAGGCATATCGGGATATTGGAGTTTAGAACAGAGGGGCCATAATGTTTTATTTAAAAGGGACTCAATATCAGAATGTCGGAGCAGGGAATACTAGAGCAGGAAGTCCGAAGGTTAGCTATACTGGAACTTCGATAGGATGGAACTCAGAGTAGGCATGAACCTTGGGACCTTGGAATATCAAAGGTAAGAATCTTGTAACTCTTTACAAACACCAAAGTTGCGGGGACCAAGAACCGAGGGACCATTTCTCTCTCCTCTGGAAGGACACATGGAAGCAGGTGATTGGCCCTCAAAAGATGACGAGGCAGATGACATCAACATGACATGGATGTATGGAGGAAACGTTGCGGTCAATTTCAACATTTTTAGATGGCCTAGTGGGGTGAATATGTGTGACACGTGTCACCTCCAAGGAAATTCCACGTGGAGTTGATGATGCCAACATGACATCATCTCAGAGGCCAGAGTTTTGAAGGTTGGAGTTTGTGTAACTCCTGTCTAATTATTTTATGGGAATGTTCTGATCTGATGAGTGGAGATTTGATGAGACTGAAGTTTGGTCATGAAGACCCAAAGAACCAAGGGTGCAAACTAGGGCCGAGCACCCAAGTGCTATGGAGCTAATCGAGGATGGAGATATCAGAATTGCCAGGTAAATGTGTTTTGAAAAATGTGACGATGCCTATGGAGCTTTGATGTGGAGAGGCACTTGGTCATAGGGATTCAAAAGAACCAAGGGCGAGAGAGGATACCACTAAAAGATAGGTCCCTGATAGGGTTCTAAAGGCCTCAACATCTAAGTGCTAAGACACCAATTATGACAACAGTTTCTATGGTGGAAATCCGATAAGATGGCCAAGAAAAAAGGAGCTATAGACATCAAAACTTCATGGCTTTGTAATGTTTCTTTTAAGTAAAGTTATGATGGATGAAGGCTCCAATACTGCAACACCTAAGTTCTATACCGGTGCTCACAAGAAGTGGTCCTACGGTGAATAAACAAAAAGGGGCTAAGCATAAGCGGGGCTAAAGGCATCAATATTTTGTGTTTTTAGAATGTCATTTTAAATAAAGTTATGATGTGTTGTGGCTCCGAAGTTGCACTATGGTAATGTTACGGGATGTATTGGGCCCCGATAGTGTAGCACAAAGGTAATAAAGGATGGATGATTCAACAACTAAGTTGCAGAACACCTCTAATGCCACCACACTTGATCACGTCCATCTCCAAATAGGGGAGATTCAAGCAGTTAAGAGAGAAAGCGATAGGAGAATTGGCCAGTAACTGTGGAGGAATACAATGACAGAGGTGTGGTTTGATCAAAGGCAATAAGATGAATTAACATTAGAGATATCTTTCTGTGTCAATAATGAGACCTCATGTTTTTTTTATTTTTTGTTAATTTTCAAATTTCAAGAAAATAATCAAGTCTATTATGCAATCATTACTAGGACATCTAGGCTAATCACATGCTGAGACAACTATGTAGTTCACTAGCATAGGAAGATATTTTGTAAGTGGTCCTTATTTTGGTTCTCCCTATAAAGAGGGAGGAAAAAAATCATTACATAGGTTACCAATTCTGTGATCAGAGGTTCTGAATTCTATTTTTAGAGAGAGGTTCCATGGCTTTGAATTTCCTTTTCTAGAGGTTGTAATAGTTCTGCAAATTTCGCCAGTTCAGACCTGTGACATGTATTTATTTCTTGAAGATTAATGAATAAGTTTTCTAGTGATTCCAAGCATTGGAATATGTAGTATATGTTCCTCCTCTATATGCCACTTCATGTATTTTTTTATTGTCCAGAAATTGTGTAATTTTTAGCTACTGGATTCACTCTTAAGTCACCGATTTATCTATGTTATATTGTAGAAAAAGGTACTTGTGAGATTGCAGATTTATCTATGCTATATAGTAGCAGAATATACCTGTGAGATTGCAGATCTTCCTATGTTATGATATAGCAGAAAGTACCTGTGAGATGTTGAGTTGAAAGCCTTAAAATGCACTCAATACTTTTTGCACTTCATTTCCTTAATCTTTCATGACTCTACTACAATTTACTACTTAGGATTTTGGGTCTGTCTAACCCTTTGTATTGAGTCCCGTCCTTATATTTCTCCTTCCCATATTTTTTGCAATGACCTATTAAGTTGCATTCACTGTGTATAGGCCACCATACCTGAACATTTACTCTTGGGAATGATCTATATTGTTTATGTGTATTTTCAATTTGCCTCTGAGAAAGGTAATTAAACCAGATTTAAGTCATTTTACATTTATCTCTTGAGAAACATTGAATTATATTCAAGAGACGCCAAGATGTCCAAGGCACTGACCTCTCCTTTACCGGGGGGTTGTCTCTAGGAGCTATAACAAAATCCAGGGAAACTCAGACTTCCTTTCCTCTCTTCTAAGGCTTCTTATTATTTGGAGCTTCTAATTAATGCAAACTATACAAATATTAAGAATATTCAAGGACCGGAGTTGGAATCAATGAAAACACCATTCAACATTGACGAGGGTTAAAAAGTCCTCATCTTTTATCCATGATGAGATCATCTTTAAAGGGCTAGCCAACTTTTGAGAGGCTCCTTTTGTTTCTTGGAAAATGGTGGAGTGGTCCGAAATACCTTTGACTCCAATCCATTGTTTGATCAAGGGAAGATTATCCAACTAGGATTCTAAGAGTAGGAATCAATAAATTCTCTTAGCTACCTTGTCATCCCCTGTTCGATGATTCCGCTGGGTGGGAAAAAGATTCACTGGTTCCACATCCACCAATTTACTCCAGATCAACATGTTACTAAAAATGTTAGCGAGGGGATCCTATTGTTAGAAAATGTAAAGTGGCAGTTTATTAAAATTGTTTTCTTTAACCTTGATACTTGCTTTTGAATCTTAGTTATCTTATTTATGTTCCTGTAGTTAGATATTTTCATCAAACTATATCAAGAAGCAATAACAATAAAAGAGGACACAAATGTAGGCTCTCAACTAAGGAAACTCCCTTCCAAGAGAAAAACCAAAAGACTCTTCTCTTCTTATCAAAAGAGATACAAAGACCCAATCCTTAGACCAAGTCCTTGTCCCAGTACCAAGTCAACCCTTCCTCAAGTATTTCTTGTATTTGCACCAAACTGCTACGCATTACAACTTTGATTTTCCATCTACTGCACCGTCACTTGACAAGAAACTTCAGCTCTGCAGCTCTTGAAAAAACCCTAATTTGAACTACTTTAGGGACCCTCTGAGAGAAATATAATTGTTAACATTGAAAAATTGTACACATGTTAGTACAATCAAGAATATATTAAAAGTGTCCAGTAGAATGCACAGGTGGACATTTTTCCAATCGAATACATTATGAAGATTTAAAAATCAAAAGTTCTACTAAGGTCCAAAGTTTATGAAGGAAATTAATTAAGGCCATGCGTATATTTCTTTGATAAACACCATGTGTTGCATAACCTCCAAAAGCCACGGGGTTGCAAAAAAGGATTACTCAATAGTCCAAGACCGCTCTACACACTTGGAGCCAATTTTCTGACATGAGATCAACCTAGTACAACCAAATTTGAGTCGCCTTGGAGAAGTGAAGCCCTCAATGGAATCCTCATGTCCTACTCATGTGTCTTTATCATATATGTACCAAGATAGGGAAGAGGAATTAAAAAAATCTATATAAATAGACCATGGGAGAGCCAAAACATGAGACATTGTTATGCTGACCAAATTGCTGTTTGAGCAAACCACCATTCCATTGTTGAAACCAAGGAAGTGAAGAGAACTAGCATGTTGGCCAAATTTATTATAAGAAACCCAACATGGTGGCCTGGGTGTAGGTGTAATGGATAATTGTTCAAATCCAGAAATGATTTCTACAAGTTCAGGTGGAACTTCTTCTTGGATTTCCTTTGGAGTATCAGTCATCTACCTCCAAACTTGGCTATTCTGCTACGTTAGCAGAATTGCTTAATTTTAACAACAGTATGACAACCTTTCAATTGCCACAGAATCATTAGCAATTCAAACCTTTGGCTAATTCCTTATCACGTCTGCTTTTCCAGAAAAATTATTGTGTTAATTCTCCGTCGTTGATCTTACCTTTCAATTCGACAGTGGTTGGTTCAATCGATCAACAAACTAATAAAAAATCCTCCATCGTTGATCAAAGCACACTTGATCCAACAGTTAACATCGATATCAGATGGGGATCTTGCGCGATGTTTACCCACTCGATAAAGTGGTTTTCTTGCTCCACCCAAGTGCTACGTGCCGGTCAATAAATGGAATCGCTTGGAATTTCAAAAGACAGCTTACCACCTTTTCTTCACCTAATAAATAGCTTCACTGATAAAATCGCTTTTCTTCCTTGACTAACACACGAGCTTATTAGCACGTGACGATTGTTAGATCTATTGGATCTGTAGATTGGACGGTTCTAGACTCCTTTGGGTTAACATGATTTTGTCAAGTTTTCTTTTCCTTGTTTTTCCAAACTTAACACCTTCGCTACATTTAACTTGTCTCAAACCATATTCTCTGATGTTTTTTTTTGAACATAACCAAATTATTTCAAAACATGGAAAACATAATATTGTGCGTTAGAATACAGATTTACATACTCTAATTCAAAAGCCAAACTGTAAATCAACAAAACTCAGAGATATTTCGAAGGAATACAATGCCTCTGGGATTGACCAATCATACACAAATATACAGAGATACAATTTTTGTAACTTAATCATATACAGCATAATCAAGCCAAATCAGTCAAAAATGCCCTTACAATCATTCAAAACTTACATAAATACTATTTCATTATAACAATCAGATTCTTAATCCATGGAATGAATCTGCCTAATCTTAGACAATATCTAATTTGGTTGATATTCTCCTTGAAAACCTAAACCGAATATAAAAAACTTAAATTAATTGTAAAATTACTCAATCCCTAAATCCTAGCTCAAATCCTATCTAGAAAAAATTGTAAATTGACAGCTAAAGGATCCCACTCCTTTGCTTGTAATTTTTTTTTGTATTTTTGGAATAAATTAGAAGCCTTTTGTCTTTAAGCGCCATGCTCCTGCATCAGACTCCCGAGGACAAAACTCTTCATGGGCTCCTATCCATGAGCTCTTCTACAGAATTGCCCAATTGCTGTAGCATGGCATCTGTCATCCAAGTAACTTTAGCAATTGGTTGATCCTTCCATTTGACCAAATACTGAAAATACTCCCGTCCTTTTGTCTTCTTCAACGATTTTTTGTCCAAAATAATTTCTAGCTTCAATTCCTTTGCTATAGGTAATTGTTTTACCCAATCCACCTCTTGTTCTTCCTTGTCTTCTACTGTGCCATCTGCCTCTCCCTTCTCATACCTGTATAAGTCAACAACATTGAAGATTGGAGATATTCCAATATCAGGGGGTAATTCAATTTCATATGCATTTGCAGAAAATTTCCTCAAGACTTTGCATGGTCCAATTTCCTTAAACTTTAGCTTGTCATACTCCCTTTTTGGAAATCTTTCCTTCCTCAAGTGTGCCAAAACTAAATCTCCAACTTCAAAATTAACTTCTCTTTTCTTCATATCTGCTATGCTCTTATATTTTATGTTGCTGCCCTGTAATTATTGTTTTACCTGTTCATGTATTGCTTGAACTTCTATAGCAACATCTTCTCCTTTATCACTTCTCATTTCAGCTTTTCCCAAGTCTCTCAATTTAGACACTCCCCTTGGGTGTAGTCCATAAACTATATGGAATGGACTTTGCCTTGTACTCCTATTAGCAGAATCATTATAAGCATATTCTACCTGTGCCAATATTTGATCCCATTGTTTTGGATTTTCTCCTGCAAGATTTCTCAGAATATTACCCAAGCTTTTGTTTACAACTTCAGCCTATCCATCAGTTTGAGGATGATAAGCATAACTAAAACTCAGTTTAGTTCCAAGCTTCTTCCATAATGTCCTCTAGAAATGACCAACAAATCTGGTTCTCTATCTGAAACAATGATCTTAGGTAACCCATGCAACCTTACAATTTATTTAAAAAACAAGTTAGCAACATAAGTAGCGTCACCGGTTTTATAACATGGAATAAAATGTGCCATTTTTGAAAATCTGTCAACTACTACATAAATTGAATCATGCCCGCTTTGAGTTTTCAGTAAACCCAAAACAAAGTCCATACTTACCATATGCCAAGGTCTATCTAGTATAGGTAATGGAACATACAAACTTGTGTTTTGGATCCTTCCCTTTGCATACTGATAGACTTTACAAATTTTCACATACTTTTCCACTTCAGCTCTCATCTTTGGCCAAAAATAAAACCGGTTCAATTGCTCATAAATCTTGTCTGCACCAAAATGTCCTTTCAGTCCACCACTATGTTTCTCCTTAATCAAATTTGATCTCATAGAACAATTTGGTATGCACAACTGATTTCTTTTAAACAATAGTCCCTCTTGCAGGAAATAATCCAACCACTTGCTTTTGTCTAACAATACAAGATTTCTACAAGCTTCAAATGCCTCTTTAAAATCTAGATCTTTCTCATATAACTCTTTAAGAAAATCAAAACCCAACACTTGAATTTGACTTTCTTGGACTAAAATATTTTTTCTACTTAAGGCATCTGCTACTTTGTTTGATTGACCAATTATATGTTTTAACACAAAATTAAAACTTTGAAGGTATTCTACCCATTTTTCATGCTTCTGGTTAAGGTTTGGCTATTGCATAATGTACTATAATGCATGTTATCTGAATATAGTATGAACTCCTTGGACATCAAGTAATGTCTCCACTTTTTCAGAGATTGCACCATTGCATAAAACTCCTTGTCATAAGAAGAATAGTTCTTCTTTGACACATTCAACTTTTCACTAAAGTAAGCTACAAGCCTATTCTCCTGGTTCAAAACAGTTCCAATGGCTTCTCCAGTGGCATCACACTTCACTTGAAAAGGTTTATTAAAATCAAGAAAAATCAAAATAGGTTTCTCAGTAATCTTTCCCTTCAACAGCTAGAAGTTCTTTTCTGCTTTAGCAGTCCATTTAAATGGTTGTCTGTTCTTCTTTTATTCTCCAGAAATTGTGTAATTTTTAGCTACTGGATTCACTCTTAAGTCATCGATTTATCTATGTTATATTGTAGAAAAAGGTACTTGTGAGATTGTAGATTTATCTATGTTATATAGTAGCAGAAGATACCTGTGAGATTGCAGATCTTCCTATGTTATGATATAGCAGAAAGTACCTGTGAGATGTTGAGTTGAAAGCCTTAAAATGCACTCAATACTTTTTGCACTTCATTTCCTTAATCTTTCATGACTCTACTACAATTTACTGCTTAGGATTTTGGGTCTGTCTAACCCTTTGTATTGATTTCTGTCCTTATATTTCTCCTTCCCATATTTTTTGCAATGACCTATTAAGTTGCATTCACTGTGTATAGGCCACCATACTTGAACATTTACTCTTGGGAATGATCTATATTGTTTATGTGTATTTTCAATCTGCCTCTGAGAAAGGTAATTAAACCAGATTTAAGTCATTTTACATTTATCTCTTGAGAAACATTGAATTATATTCAAGAGACGCCAAGATGTCCAAGGCACTGACCTCTCCTTTACCGGGGGGTTGTCTCTAGGAGCTATAACAAAATCCAGGGAAACTCAGACTTCCTTTCCTCTCTTCTAAGGCTTCTTATTATTTGGAGCTTCTAATTAATGAAAACTAGACAAACATTAAGAATATTCAAGGACCGGAGTTGGAATCAATGAAAACACCATTCAACATTGACGAGGGTTAAAAAGTCCTCATCTTTTATCCATGATGAGATCATCTTTAAAGGGCTAGCCAACTTTTGAGAGGCTCCTTTTGTTTCTTGGAAAATGGTGGAGTGGTCTGAAATACCTTTGACTCCAATCCATTGTTTGATCAAGGGAAGATTATCCAACTAGGATTCTAAGAGTAGCAATCAATAAATTCTCTTAGCTACCTTGTCATCCCCTGTTCGATGATTCCGCTGGGTGGGAATAAGATTCACTGGTTCCACATCCACCAATTTACTCTAGATCAACATATTACTAAAAATGTCAGCGAGGGGATCCTATTGTTAGAAAATGTAAAGTGGCAGTTTATTAAAATTGTTTTCTTTAACCTTGATACTTGCTTTTGAATCTTAGTTATCTTATTTATGTTCCTGTAGTTAGATATTTTCATCAAACTATATCAATAAGCAATAACAATAAAAGAGGACACAAATGTAGGCTCTCAACTAAGGAAAATCCCTTCCAAGAGAAAAACCAAAAAACTCTTCTCTTCTTATCAAAAGAGATATAAAGACCCAATCCTTAGACCAAGTCCTTGTCCCAGTACCAAGTCAACCCTTCCTCAAGTATTTCTTGTATTTGCACCAAACTGCTACGCATTACAACTTTGATTTTCCATCTACTGCACTGTTACTTGACAAGAAACTTCAGCTCTGTAGCTCTTGAACAAACCCTAATTTGAACTCCTTTAGGGACCCTTTGAGAGAAATATAATTGTTAACATTGAAAAACGTACACATGTTAGTACAATCAAGAAGATATTAAAAGTGTCCAGTAGAATGCACAGGTGGACATTTTTCCAATCGAATACATTATGAAGATTTAAAAATCAAAAGTTCTACTAAGGTCCAAAGTTTATGAAGGAAATTAATTAAGGTCGTGCGTATATTTCTTTGATAAACACCATGCGTGGCATAACCTCCAAAAGCCATGGGGTTGCAAAAAAGGATTACTCAATAGTCCAAGACCGCTCTACACACTTGGAGCCAATTTTCTGACATGAGATCAACCTAGTACAACCAAATTTGAGTCGCCTTGGAGAAGTGAAGCCCTCAATGGAATCCTCTTGTCCTACTCATGTGTCTTTATCATATATGTACCAAGATAGGGAAGAGGGATTAAAAAAATCTGTATAATAGACCATGGGAGAGCCAAAACATGAGACATTGTTATGCTGACCAAATTGCTATCTGAGCAAACCACCATTCCATTGTTGAAACCAAGGAAGTGAAGAGAACTAGCATGTTGGCCAAATTTATTATAAGAAACCCAACATGGTGGCCTGGGTGCAGGTGTAATGGATAATTTTTCAAATCCAGAAATGATTTCTGCAAGTTCAGGTGGAACTTCTTCTTGGATTTCCTTTGGAGTATCAGTCATCTACCTCCAAACTTGGCTATTCTGCTAGGTTAGCAGAATTGCTTAATTTTAACAACAATATGACAACCTTTCAATTACCACAGAATCATTAGCAATTCAAACCTTTGGCTAATTCCTTATCACATTTGCTTTTCCAGAAAAATTATTGTGTTAATTCTCCGTCGTTGATCTTACCTTTCAATTCGACAGTGGTTGGTTCAATCGATCAACAAACTAATAAAAAATCCTCCATCGTTGATCAAAGCACACTTGATCCAACAGTTAACATCGATATTAGATGGGGATCTTGCACGATGTTTACCCACCCGATAAAGTGGTTTTCTTGCTCCACCCAAGTGCTACGTGTCAGTCAATAAATGGAATCGCTTGGAATTTCAAAAGACAGCTTACCACCTTTTCTTCACCTAATAAATAGCTTCACTGATAAAACCGCTTTTCTTCCTTGACTAACACACGAGCTTATTAGCACGTGATGATTGTTAGATCTATTGGATCTGTAGATTGGACGGTTCTAGACTCCTTTGGGTTAACATGATTTTGTCAAGTTTTCTTTTCCCTGTTTTGCCAAACTTAACACCTTCGCTACATTTAACTTGTCTCAAACCATATTCTCTGATGTTTTTTTTTTGAACATAACCAAATTATTTCAAAACATGGAAAGCACAATATTGTGCGTTAGAATACAGATTTACATACTCTAATTCAAAAGCCAAACTGTAAATCAACAAAACTCAGAGATATTTCGAAGGAATACAATGCCTCCGGGATTGCCAAATCATACACAAATATACAGAGATACAATTTTTGTAACTTAATCATATATAGCATAATCAAGCCAAATCAGTCAAAAATCCCGTTACAATAATTCAAAACTTACATAAATACTATTTCATTATAACAATCAGATTCTTAATCCATGGAATGAATCTGCCTAATCTTAGACAATATCTAATCTGGTTGATATTCTCCTTGAGAACCTAAACTGAATATAAACAACTTAAATTAATTGTAAAATCACTCAATCCCTAAATCCTAGTTCAAATCCTATCTAAAAAAAATTGTAGATTGACAACTAAAGGATCCCACTCCTTTGCTTGTAATTTTTTTTTTGTATTTTTGGAATAAAGTAGAAGCCTTTTGTCTTCAAGCGCCATGCTCCTGCATCAGACTCCCGAGGACAAAACTCTTCATGGGCTCCTGTCCATGAGCTCTTCTATAGAATTTCCCAATTTCTGTAGCATTACATCTGTCATCCAAGTAACTTTAGCAATTGGTTGATCCTTCCATTTGACCAAATACTGAAAATACTCCTGTCCTTTTGTCTTCTTCAACGATTTTTTGTCCAAAATCATTTCTAGCTTCAATTCCTTTGCTATAGGTAACTGTTTTACCCAATCCACCTCTTGTTCTTCCTTGTCTTCTACTGTGTCATCTGCCTCTCCCTTCTCATACCTGTATAAGTCAACAACATTGAAAATTGGAGATATTCCAATATCAGGGGGTAATTCAATTTCATATGCATTTGCAGAAAATTTCCTCAAGACTTTGCATGGTCCAATTTTCTTAAACTTTAGCTTGTCATACTCCCTTTTTGGAAATCTTTCCTTCCTCAAGTGTGCCAAAACTAAATCTCCAACTTCAAAATTAACTTCTCTTTTCTTCAAATCTGCTATGCTCTTATATTTTATGTTGCTGTCCTGTAATTATTGTTTTACCTGTTCATGTATTGCTTGAACTTCTATAGCAACATCTTCTCCTTTATCACTTCTCATTTCAGCTTTTCCCAAGTCTCTCAATGTAGACACTCCCCTTGGGTGTAGTCCATAAACTATATGGAATGGACTTTGCCTTGTACTCCTATTAGGAGAATCATTATAAGCATATTCTACCTGTGCCAATATTTGATCCCACTATTTTGGATGTTCTCCTGCAAGATTTCTCAGAATATTACCCAAGCTTCTGTTTACAAATTCAGCCTGTCCATCAGTTTGAGGATGATAAGCATAACTAAAACTCAGTTTAGTTCCAAGCTTCTTCCATAATGTCCTCTAGAAATGACCAACAAATCTGGTTCTCTATCTGAAACAATGCTCTTAGGTAACCTTACAATTTCTTTAAAAAACAATTTAGCAACATAAGTAGCGTCACTGGTTTTATAACATGGAATAAAATGTGCCATTTTTGAAAATCTGTCAACTACTACATAAATTGAATCATGCCCGCTTTGAGTTTTCAGTAAACCCAAAACAAAGTCCATACTTACCATATACCAAGGTCTATCTGGTATAGGTAATGGAACATACAAACCTGTGTTTTGGCTCCTTCCCTTTGCATACTGACATACTTTACAAATTTTCACATACTTTTCCACTTCAGCTCTCATCTTTGGCCAAAAATAAAACCGGTTCAATTGCTCTTAAATCTTGTCTGTACCAAAATTTCCTTTCAGTCCACCACTATGTTTCTCCTTAATCAAATTTGATCTCATAGAACAATTTGGTATGCACAACTGATTTCTTTTAAACAATAGTCCCTCTTGCAGGAAATAATCCAACCACTTGCTTTTGTCTAACAAAACAAGATTTCTACAAGCTTCAAATGCCTCTTTAAAATCTAGATCTTTCTCATATAACTCTTTAAGAAAATCAAAACCCAACACTTGAATTTGACTTTCTTGGACTAAAATACTTTTTCTACTTAAGGCATCTGCTACTTTGTTTGATTGACCAGTTATATGTTTTAACACAAAATTAAAACTTTGAAGGTATTCTACCCATTTTGCATGCTTTTGGTTAAGATTTGGCTATTGCATAATGTACTATAATGCATGTTATCTGAATATAGTATGAACTCCTTGGACATCAAGTAATGTCTCCACTTTTTCAGAGATTGCACCATTGCATAAAACTCCTTGTCATAAGAAGAATATTTCTTCTTTGACACATTCAACTTTTCACTAAAGTAAGCTATAGGCCTATCCTCCTGGTTCAAAATAGCTCCAATGGCTTCTCCAGTGGCATCACACTTCACTTGAAAAGGTTTATTAAAATCAAGAAAAATCAAAATAGGTTTCTCAGTAATCTTTCCCTTCAACAGCTAGAAGTTCTTTTCTGCTTTAGCAGTCCATTTAAATGGTTGTCTGTTCTTCTTTTATTCTCCAGAAATTGTGTAATTTTTAGCTACTGGATTCGCTCTTAAGTCACCGATTTATCTATGTTATATTGTAGAAAAAGGTACTTGTGAGATTGTAGATTTATCTATGTTATATAGTAGTAGAAGATACCTGTGAGATTGCAGATCTTCCTATGTTATGATATAGCAGAAAGTACCTGCGAGATGTTGAGTTGAAAGCCTTAAAATGCACTCAATACTTTTTGCACTTCATTTCCTTAATCTTTCATGACTCTACTACAATTTACTGTTTAGGATTTTGGGTCTGTCTAACCCTTTGTATTGAGTTCCGTCCTTATATTTCTCCTTCCCATATTTTTTGCAATGACCTATTAAGTTGCATTCACTGTGTATAGGCCACCATAGCTGAACATTTACTCTTGGGAATGATCTATATTGTTTATGTGTATTTTCAATCTGCCTCTGAGAAAGGTAATTAAACCAGATTTAAGTCATTTTACATTTATCTCTTGAGAAACATTGAATTATATTCAAGAGACGCCAAGATGTCCAAGGCACTGACCTCTCCTTTACCGGGGGGTTGTCTCTAGGAGCTATAACAAAATCCAGGGAAACTCAGACTTCCTTTCCTCTCTTCTAAGGCTTCTTATTATTTGGAGCTTCTAATTAATGCAAACTAGACAAATATTAAGAATATTCAAGGACCGGAGTTGGAATCAATGAAAACACCATTCAACATTGACGAGGGTTAAAAAGTCCTCATCTTTTATCCATGATGAGATCATCTTTAAAGGGCTAGCCAACTTTTGAGAGGCTCCTTTTGTTTCTTGGAAAATGGTGGAGTGGTCCGAAATACCTTTGACTCCAATCCATTGTTTGATCAAGGGAAGATTATCCAACTAGGATTCTAAGAGTAGGAATCAATAAATTCTCTTAGCTACCTTGTCATCCCCTGTTCGATGATTCCGCTGGGTGGGAATAAGATTCACTGGTTCCACATTCACCAATTTACTCCAGATCAACATATTACTAAAAATGTCAGCGAGGGGATCCTATTGTTAGAAAATGTAAAGTGGCAGTTTATTAAAATTGTTTTCTTTAACCTTGATACTTGCTTTTGAATCTTAGTTATCTTATTTATGTTCCTGTAGTTAGATATTTTCATCAAACTATATCAAGAAGCAATAACAATAAAAGAGGACACAAATGTAGGCTCTCAACTAAGGAAAATCCCTTCCAAGAGAAAAACCAAAAAACTCTTCTCTTCTTATGAGAAGAGATACAAAGACCCAATCCTTAGACCAAGTCCTTGTCCCAGTACCAAGTCAACCCTTCCTCAAGTATTTCTTGTATTTGCACCAAACTGCTACGCATTACAACTTTGATTTTCCATCTACTGCACCGTTACTTGACAAGAAACTTCAGCTCTGCAGCTCTTGAACAAACCCTAATTTGAACTCCTTTAGGGACTCTCTGAGAGAAATATAATTGTTAACATTGAAAAATCGTACACATGTTAGTACAATCAAGAAGATATTAAAAGTGTCTAGTAGAATGCACAGGTGGACATTTTTCCAATCGAATACATTATGAAGATTTAAAAATCAAAACTTCTACTAAGGTCCAAAGTTTATGAAGGAAATTAATTAAGGCCATGCGTATATTTCTTTGATAAACACCATGCGTGGCATAACCTCCAAAAGCCATGGGGTTGCAAAAAAGGATTACTCAATAGTCCAAGACCGCTCTACACACTTGGAGCCAATTTTCTGACATGAGATCAACCTAGTACAACCAAATTTGAGTCGCCTTGGAGAAGTGAAGCCCTCAATGGAATCCTCTTGTCCTACTCATGTGTCTTTATTATATATGTACAAAGATAGGGAAGAGGGATTAAAAAAATCTATATAAATAGACCATGGGAGAGCCAAAACATGAGACATTGTTATGCTGACCAAATTGCTTTTTGAGCAAACCACCATTCCATTGTTGAAACCAAGGAAGTGAAGAGAACTAGCATGTTGGCCAAATTTATTATAAGAAACCCAACATGGTGGCCTGGGTGCAGGTGTAATGGATAATTGTTCAAATCCAGAAATGATTTCTGCAAGTTCAGGTGGAACTTCTTCTTGGATTTCCTTTGGAGTATCAGTCAGCTACCTCCAAACTTGGCTATTCTGCTACGTTAGCAGAATTGCTTAATTTTAACAACAGTATGACAACCTTTCAATTGCCACAGAATCATTAGCAATTCAAACCTTTGGCTAATTCCTTATCACGTTTTCTTTTCCAGAAAAATTATTGTGTTAATTCTCCATCGTTGATCTTACCTTTCAATTCGACAGTGGTTGGTTCAATCGATCAACAAACTAATCAAAAATCCTCCATCGTTAATCAAAGCACACTTGATCAACAGTTAACATCGATATCAGATGGGGATCTTGCGCGATGTTTACCCACCCGATAAAGTGGTTTTCTTGCTCCACCGAAGTGCTACGTGTCGGTCAATAAATGGAATCACTTGGAATTTCAAAAGACAGCTTACCACCTTTTCTTCACCTAATAAATAGCTTCACTGATAAAACCGTTTTTCTTCCTTGACTAACACACGAGCTTATTAGCACGTGATGATTGTTAGATCTATTGGATCTGTAGATTGGACGGTCCTAGACTCCTTTGGGTTAACATGATTTTGTCAAGTTTTATTTTCCCTGTTTTGCCAAACTTAACACCTTCGCTACATTTAACTTGTCTCAAACCATATTCTCTGATGTTTTTTTTTTGAACATAACCAAATTATTTCAAAACATGGAAAACACAATATTGTGCGTTAGAATACAGATTTACATACTCTAATTCAAAAGCCAAACTGTAAATCAACAAAACTCAGAGATATTTTGAAGGAATACAATGCCTCCGGGATTGCCAAATCATACACAAATATACAGAGATACAATTTTTGTAACTTAATCACATATAGCATAATCAAGCCAAATCAGTCAAAAATCCCGTTACAATTATTCAAAACTTACATAAATACTATTTCATTATAACAATCAGATTCTTAATCCATGGAATGAATCTGCCTAATCTTAGACAATATCTAATCTGGTTGATATTCTCCTTGAGAACCTAAACTGAATATAAACAACTTAAATTAATTGTAAAATCACTCAATCCCTAAATCCTAGCTCAAATCCTATCTAAAAAAAATTGTAGATTGACAGCTAAAGGATCCCACTCCTTTGCTTGTAATTTTTTTTTTGTATTTTTGGAATAAATTAGAAGCCTTTTGTCTTCAAGTGCCATGCTCCTGCATCAGACTCCCGAGGACAAAACTCTTCATGGGCTCCTGTCCATGAGCTCTTCTACAGAATTTCCCAATTTTTGTAGCATGGCATCTGTCATCCAAGTAACTTTAGCAATTGGTTGATCCTTCCATTTGACCAAATACTGAAAATACTCCCGTCCTTTTGTCTTCTTCAACGATTTTTTGTCCAAAATCATTTCTAGCTTCAATTCCTTTGCTATAGGTAACTGTTTTACCCAATCCACCTCTTTTTCTTCCTTGTCTTCTACTGTGTCATCTGCCTCTCCCTTCTCATACCTGTATAAGTCAACAACATTGAAAATTGGAGATATTCCAATATCAGGGGGTAATTCAATTTCATATGCATTTGCAGAAAATTTCCTCAAGACTTTGCATGGTCCAATTTCCTTAAACTTTAGCTTGTCATACTCCCTTTTTGGAAATCTTTCCTTCCTCAAGTGTGCCAAAACTAAATCTCCAACTTCAAAATTAACTTCTCTTTTCTTCAAATATGAAATGCTCTTATATTTTATGTTGCTGTCCTATAATTATTGTTTTACCTGTTCATGTATTGCTTGAACTTCTATAGCAACATCTTCTCCTTTATCACTTCTCATTTCAGCTTTTCCCAAGTCTCTCAATTTAGACACTCCCCTTGGGTGTAGTCCATAAACTATATGGAATGGACTTTGCCTTGTACTCCTATTAGGAGAATCATTATAAGCATATTCTATCTGTGCCAATATTTGATCCCACTATTTTGGATGTTCTCCTGCAAGATTTCTCAGAATATTACCCAAGCCTCTGTTTACAACTTCAGCCTGTCCATCAGTTTGAGGATGATAAGCATAACTAAAACTCAATTTAGTTCCAAGCTTCTTCCATAATGTCCTCTAGAAATGACCAACAAATCTGGTTCTCTATCTGAAACAATGCTCTTAGGTAACCCATGCAACCTTACAATTTCTTTAAAAAACAAGTTAGCAACATAAGTAGCGTCACCGGTTTTATAACATGGAATAAAATGTGCCATTTTTGAAAATCTGTCAACTACTACATAAATTGAATCATGCCCGCTTTGAGTTTTCAGTAAACCCAAAACAAAGTCCATACTTACCATATACCAAGGTCTATCTGGTATAGGTAATGGAACATACAAACCTGTGTTTTGGCTCTTTCCCTTTGCATACTGACAGACTTTACAAATTTTCACATACTTTTCCACTTCAGCTCTCATCTTTGGCCAAAAATAAAACCGGTTCAATTGCTCATAAATCTTGTCTGCACCAAAATGTCCTTTCAGTCCACCACTATGTTTCTCCTTAATCAAATTTGATCTCATAGAACAATTTGGTATGCACAACTGATTTCTTTTAAACAATAGTCCCTCTTGCAGGAAATAATCCAACCACTTGCTTTTGTCTAAAAAAACAAGATTTCTACAAGCTTCAAATGCCTCTTTAAAATCTAGATCTTTCTCATATAACTCTTTAAGAAAATCAAAACCCAACACTTGAATTTGACTTTCTTGGACTAAAATAATTTTTCTACTTAAGGCATCTGCTACTTTGTTTGATTGACCAGTTATATGTTTTAACACAAAATTAAAACTTTGAAGGTATTCTACCCATTTTGCATGCTTCTGGTTAAGATTTGGCTATTGCATAATGTACTATAATGCATGTTATCTGAATATAGTATGAACTCCTTGGACATCAAGTAATGTCTCCACTTTTTTAGAGATTGCACCATTGCATAAAACTCCTTGTCATAAGAAGAATATTTCTTCTTTGACACATTCAACTTTTCACTAAAGTAAGCTACAGGCCTATCCTCATGGTTCAAAACAGCTCCAATGGCTTCTCCAGTGGCATCACACTTCACTTGAAAAGGTTTATTAAAATCAAGAAAAATAAAAATAGGTTTCTCAGTAATCTTTCCCTTCAACTGCTAGAAGTTCTTTTCTGCTTTAGCAGTCCATTTAAATGGTTGTCTGTTCTTCTTTATTGTATCAATAATTGAAGCATTGATCTTACTAAAATTCTTTATGAATTTCCTATAAAAACTAGCAAGACCATGAAAACTTCTTACCTCAAAGACACCTTTTGGTTAAGGCCACTCCATGATAGCCTTGATCTTCTCTGGATCCATCTTTAACCCCTCAGCAGAAACGAAAAATCCCAAATACACCAACTCCTCCTTCATGAATGAACATTTCATTAAATTTATTTCTAACTTTTCTTATTGTAGTCTCTGTAAGACATAATTCATATGTCTCATATGCTTGTCCTTAGATCTGTTGTAAACTAATATATCATGTAGATATACTATTACAAATTTGCCAATAAATTCCTTCAGAACTTCCTTCATAAGTCTCATAAATGTACTAGGGGCCTTCGACAATCCAAAAGGCATTACCATCCATTCATACAATCCTTCATTGGCCTTAAAAGCAGTTTTCCACTCATCTCCTTCTCTAATTCTGATTTGATGATAACCACTTTTTAAATCTAACTTTGTAAAATATCTAGCTCCACTCTAACAATCGATCAAATCTTAGATTATAGGTAAAGGAAATCTGTACCTGATTGTTATCTTATTGACTTCTCTTGAATCAATGCACATTCTCCAACCTCCATCTTTCTTTGGTCTCAACACTGTTGGCACTGCACAAGGACTCAAACTCTCTCTAATCAGCCCCTTGTCTAACAGTTCCTGAACCTGTTTCCTGATTTCTTCATTCTCTGTGGGAGTCATCCTCTGAGCTACTTTATTCGGTAGATTTTCTCCTGGAATCAAATCTATCTGATGACTAATTTTTCTAATGGGTGGTAACTCATTAGGAAAATCATCTACAATGATATCACAATAACTGTCCAACATCTCTTGAATTTCATTTGGTAAATAAGAAACTTTTGTGGAAGTAATTATTAACTTGGGTTTGCAAACCAATGCAAAACTTACCTCATCTTCTTCCATCTATTGCAAGT
This sequence comes from Pinus taeda, assembly GCA_000404065.3. Lineage (NCBI taxonomy): Eukaryota > Viridiplantae > Streptophyta > Pinopsida > Pinales > Pinaceae > Pinus > Pinus taeda. Next base: position 90,076 of record APFE031635191.1, on the reverse strand, counting down.
ACTCCTTTCCACTCAGCAAAAGGGTCTTTGGACCAGGTTTCTTTGATGTATCCTCTTCTTCCATTGGCAGTCATGTATGATTGACACCATCTTTGCTAAATCTGTATGTTATTCTTTCCATCATGCATAGCACCTCTGTCATACTACCAAGGTCTACCCAATAATAAATGACACACATCCATAGGCATCACATTGCACAAAATTTTGTCTCTGTATTTACCCAACTGTAACTCTACTTCACATTGCTCATTCACTACCAACTGATATCCCTTTGAAGCCATGACATCTTGTAGGGTTGGATGTTTCTTTGTTTTCAACTTCAACTTCTCCACCAATTCTATGGAGACCAAATTATCTGTACTACCACTGTCTATTATCATATGACAATACTTCCCTTGAACCTTACACACAGTCCTGGACAAGGTTTTTCTCTGTGCTGGTTCAACAATTTCCTTAGCTAGTTTTAACAAAATTTTGTTGACTACTAAAGACTCCCCTTTCTCTAGTACATTCTCTTCTTCTATTACCTTTGTTGTTTCCTCTTTAGTTTTTGCAACAATTGCATTCCTCTGATTCATTCCTATATTTTCCGGGCACTCATAAGCTCTGTGTCCCAACTTGTTACATATGTAACATCTGATTTCTCTTCCTCTACCTCTGCCTCCTCTTCCTCTGAAAAAACTCCCTCTGCCACTTGCATCACCTCTTGTGGGTGCATGCTGGCTTGAGCTGCTGCTAGCTCGATCTCTAGGTGCTGCAGATCTTCCTCTACCACCTTGACTTCCCCTTCCTCAAAAAGTACCTCTATTTCTGGCAGACTGCTTCCTCATGAGTTTTTCTTCAACCTTCAATACCATCTGAAAAACCTCTTCTACTATTTTAGGAGATAGCGCACTTATCTCATCTTGGATCTCCATTCTGAGACCATTCACATATCTTGCAACCTTCTCATCTATATCTTGGATTTGTCCTGCTCTTATACTCACTTTGTAGAATTCCTCTATGTATTCCTTTACTGTCATAGACCTCTGTCTAAGATTTTGCATCTGTCTAAATAATGTTTGTTGATAATCACTTGGAAAAAACTTACTTTTCAGTTTTGCCACCATCCTATTCCAATTCTTAATTGGTTATTTACCAAGTCTTCTTCTTTCTGCCTACACTCCATCCCACCAAAGTGCTGTATGGCCCTTCAGTTTTGTGACAACAAGCTTCACCTTCTTTCCTTCTTCTGTTTCTTCATAATCGAAGAATTTCTCCATGTCATTTATCCAGTCTATCAATTCCTTAGGGCTTAAGCTTCCTGTGTAGATTGAAACTTCAAGTCTAGGCTTGGGTGTGGATCTCAATATTGACTTAAAGAATCTCATTTCAGGAGTTACATCTACATGTTCTTCTTCTTCTGTAGCTTTAGCTTCAGGTTCACTCACATCTCCAGCATTTGCATCTCTTCCCATTTCCATTGCTTCCAACATAGCTTTCATTTGTTGCATAGCTTCCAACACTTCAGCATTTGCAACTGGTCTTTTTCTTCTTCGACCACCACCTCTTCCCCCAACTCTAAAAGCCATATTGGATTTCTTTTTCTGATCCTTGAGATCCTGTTCAATGTTAGTAGGCTGCTCTGATACCCTAGTTGGTGGCATGGGTGCAAGTGTAATAGATAATCGTTCAAATCCAAAAATGATTTTTGCAAGTTCAGGTGGAACTTCTTCTTAGATTTCCTTTGGAGTATCAGTCATCTACCTCCAAACTTGGCTATTCTGCTAAGTTTGTAGAATTTCTTAATTTTAACAGTAATATGACAACCTTTCAATTGCCATGAAATCATTAGGAATTCAAACCTTTGGTTAATTCCTTATCGTGTCTACTTTTCCACAAACATTATCGCGTTAATTCTCCACCATTGATCTTACCTTTCAATCCGACGGTCATTGGTTCACTCGATCAACAAAATAATTAGAGATCCTCCACCATTGATCAAAGCACACTTGATCCAATGGTTAACAATGATATCAGACGGGGATCTTGTGCGATGTTTACCCACCCGATAAAGTGGTTTTCTTGCTCCACCCAAGTGCTACGTGTCGGTTGATAAGTGGAATCGCTTGGAATTTCAAAAGACAGCTTACCACCTTTTCTTCACCCGATAAACAACTTCACTAATAAAACCACTTTTATTCCTTGACTAACACATGAGATTATTAGTGCACGATGATTGTTAGATCTATTGGATCTATAGATCAGCTAGTTCTAGACTCCTTTGGGTTAACACAATTTTGTCAGGTTTTCTTTTCTCTGTTCTGCCAAACTTAACACCTTCACTACATTTAACTTGTCTCAAACCATATTCTCTGATGTTTTTTTTTTAACATAACCAAATTATTTCAAAACACAGAAAACACAAGGTTGTGCGATACAATATAGATTTACATACTCTAATTCAAAAGCCAAACTGTAAATCAACAGAACTCAGAGATATTTCGAAGGAATACAACGCCTCCAAGATTGACCAATCATACACAAATACACAGAGATACAATTTTTGTAACTTATCCATATACGGACTAATCAAGCCAAATCAGTAAAAAATCCCCTTACAATCATTCAGAACTTACATAAATACTATTTCATTCTAAAAATCAGATTCTTAATCCATGGATCGAATCTGCCTAATCTTAGACAATATCTAATTTGGTTGATATTCTCATTGAGAATCTCAACTGAATCTAAACAACTTAAATTAATTATAAAATCAATCAATTCCTAAATCCTAGCTCAAATCCTATATAGAAAACTTTGTAAATTGACAGCTAAAGGATCCCACTCCTTTGCTTGTAAACTTTTTTTGCATTTTTGGAATAAATTCGAAGCCTTTTGTCTTCAAGCCTCATGCTCCTGTATCACAACACCTTAGTGAGTGAAGAGGAATCCACCCTTTGGAAAGTCTTCACACTTCTTTGAGAGAGAGGAGAAACTTGCAAAGATATTGAGGAAAACAAACCCCCTTGCTGAGGATTTTTGAGCTCCCTATCTCAAAGAATTCTCTTCAAGTGTCTGAGATTCTAATTGTATTCAACCTCTAACACGAGAAATCAATAAAGGGATATTTTTCCATATATTATTGATGTGTTTTACTCATTTGAAAATTGTTTTTTTTATGTACCTCTTTGTTTAAGTTCATGTTTATGTATGCATTGTTTCCACTATTTACAATGTTGTAGGTTTTAACCCTGTATATAAATCACTTGCATACGAATTCTAAAACATAGAAAATAAACAATGCGAGAGTATAACACATAAAACACATATACACATAAATTTTCCCCTGGATCCCAAAACCAGGACTACCATCTTGATTTTTTCATTATTTTCCTATCAATGTTACAATACATATTTATACATGCCGAAGCATCCAATACCATGGACCGAAAACCATCGCGTCCAAAACCACGTGCAAAAATCATGCACAAGACCATAGGTAGGTCTGCCCAACCTAATATAGGGTCCAAAAAACAAAATTTTCTGGGGCGCTTTTGGACCCCATAGAGGGGGGTTACCTGCACCCCTCAAACCCCTTGTGACCCCCCTGCTATGCAATCGACGCAATGAAGGGGGGGCTCTTCCCCCCCTCTACCCCCCCGGTTAACTATGTGAGCTAGTCATGGAAAGAATATAACACAACCCAATATTCTCCCACTTGTTGTTTTCTTTCCGTAGGGGGCCACAAGAGAGCTTAGTAATTTATCTAGCCTTGCAATGCCCATTGTTTCTCTACACCAAGATAACTTCTCAGAGCTCACATATTTTGTTGACCTTTACTAGCAACACCTTTTTGTCTTCTATCATATCCCTCACAAAGTGATACTGAACATCAATGTGCTTTGTCTTTGAATGGTATGTAGGGTTATTTGCCAAGAAAATTGCACTTTGGCTATCACAATCTATCCTTATAGCTCCCTGTACTCACCCCATACTTGAACACAATCTCTACAACCAAACTGCTTTCTTGCTTGCATGAGTGGATGCCATGTATTCTGCCTCTATAGTTGATAGTGTCACTATAGATTGTTTCTTACTCATCCAACTGATTGCACCTCCAAATAGGTTAAACACATACCCACTTGTAGATCTTCTTTGATCCAGATCTCTAGCCCAGTCTGCATCAAGAAAGCCACGAATATCCAACACTCTGTCCAATATTGGTCTTCCTTGGTAGCACAAACCATAATCACTAGTGCCACGAAAATACCTGAAAACCCACTTCACTGATATCCTGTGCTCCTTCCCTGGTTTTGACATAAACCTTCTCAATACTCCCATTACATGTGCAATGTCTGGTATAGTACAGACCATTGCATACATCAGGCTACCGACTGCACTTGCATATGGAACATGGGACATGCATATTATGAACCTTCACCGGTTTACTATCATGCATATTAAACCTCTGCAGTATTGTCTCGACATACTTCCTCTGGTTTAACCAGAGCTTCTTCTTTTCCCGGTCTCTTTTAATTTCCATGCCCAAAATATAGTTTGCAACTCCAAGATGTTTCATGTCGAATTTGGAGGACAATTGGGTCTTCAAATCCTAGATAATTTCTTTGTCATTTCCAACCAACAACATATCATCCACATATAAGACCAAATAAATAACACGATCACCAATTAATTTAAAATACACACAGTGATATTCTTTGCTTCTAGTGAAGCCAATTCCCCGTATAAATGTATCAAATTTCTGATCCCACATCCTTGATGACTGTTTTAACCCATACAGAGACTTCTTTAACTTGCATACCATTTCTTTCTTACCCTTCACCACAAAACTTTCAGGTTGCTTCACGTAGATCTCCTCTTCCAAATCCCTGTGAAGAAATGATGTCTTCACATCCATTTGTTCTACCTCAAAATCAAAAGCAAAAGCAACAGATAAAAGTAATCTAATAGAAGCTACTTTGGCAACAGGAGAAAAAATATCACCAAAATCAATTCTTGGCACTTGGGAATAACCTTTTGCTACCAACCGAGCTTTGTATTTCTCCATCTTTCCTTCTGCATTTGTCTTCTTCTTGAACACCCATTTACTGCCAATGGGTTTCCTTCCAGCCGACAAATCCACTAGATCCCAAGACTCATTTTTGTGCAAAAATTCCATTTCATCAACCATGGCCTCTTTCTAGAGTTTTCCATCCTCTGAATCTACTGCTTCCTTCATAGTTCTGGGATCATCATTAGTAACATATAAAGAAAAATTTGAACAGAAAGCAAATGGACTATACCTTTTTGGCTTCCTTCTTTCTCAAACTGATCTTCTCACACCTGGAGTTTGTGGCTCTTCGTCTGTTGATTCCTCCTGTGCTGTAGAGTCTGATTCTTCCTCCTTAAGCTCAAACTCTATCTTCTCAGGTTCCTTTGGTTGGACTTCATGTTTAATAATGTCTTTAACCTCTCTGAACACCACATCTCGGTTGTACATAACCTTCCTTGTTACTGGGTTCCAAAGCTTATAACCTTTTAAACCATCCTTATACCCAATAAAGGTGCACTTTTCAGATTTACTATCCAACTTGGTTTGTTTCTCCTTTGGAACATGTACATATGCATGACATCCAAATACCCTCAAATGTGAAAGAGAGGTTTTCTTACCAGTCCATACCTCTTATGGAGTTTTATCCTCCAATGCTGATGAAGGTGATCTGTTGACCAGCTAACATGTTGTCTCCACCGCCTCTGCCCAGAATTCCTGTCCTAACCCGACACCACTGACCATGCTTCTCGCCCTTTCCATCAACGTTTTGTTCATTCTTTCTGCAACTCCATTTTGCTGAGGTGTATATGGAGTAGTCTTCTGCCGTGGTATACCACACTTCTTACAAAATTCTTCAAATTCCTTTCTACAAAACTCTCCATTGTTATCTGTCCTCAACACCTTTATCTTCTTCTATGTATGGTTTTCCACCAAAGCCTTGAATTCTTTAAACCTATCAAAGACTTCAGATTTCTTCTTAAGGAAATATATCCATGTATTCCTTGAGAGTTCATCTATAAATGATACATAGTACAGAGGCTTACCCATTGATGGAACCTTCATAGGTCCAAACACATCACTATGCACAAGCTTTAATATATGTTTCGCCCTTTTACCACCAGAGGAGAAACTCACCCGATTCTGCTTTCCATATACACAATTTTCACAGAAATCAAAATCCAGAGAGCTATTACTCATACCTTCTACCATACCTTTACCATGAAGTATGATAGGTCCCTATAACAC